>JAOQIF010000006.1:0-140209 GCA_026260285.1 Colletotrichum sansevieriae | reverse complement strand
CCCCGCGTGGGGGCTTTTGTGTGTGCCCTTTGCTGTTTGCCCCCCCCCCCCCCCCCGCCTTCCTCTTCACTCTGTCTATTTCCTTACCCCTGTCCTTTTATTCCCCTTGCCCTTCTTTGGGTGCCCCCAATTCCATTCCTCGTCATTGCAGTGAGCCAAGAAGTTCAAGCCACAAAACCGTGTAGGAGAATTCTATCTCACCTACCTATCTATCGCACATTATCTCGCCGCAGCGAAGACTTGCGTCCCATCCCGGGAGCTGGTCACTGCAGAAAATGATGCACGGGGCGGGATACACGGGCGAAGTATGGCATAGTAAAGGGTACAACTCGCCCAGCGCCAGCCAGCAGCAGCGTCAGCGCAGCTTGCCTGCATCCCTATCACGAGCCCCGGCTGTTGACATGTGAAAGTGGTGTCCTCGCCCCGCCATGTGGTTGAGGTGGAATAAGGTACCTTAAGAAAAATAATGGAGAGGAAAAAAGAGGGGCTTCGATGAAAGAAAACATCGATGCTGTGTCCACCCGACAATTTTCCCTCTCGTGATAATTGATAATTATTTGAAAATTGCCTGATATCACGACTCGATTTTCCCGTCGTGGGTGATTGGGATCCCAGACCAGGGAAAGGTTCCCGCTAGCCTCCATTCCACACGCAACCCACGTCTCAGCACCAGTGGAGGGGAGAGCTGTGTAGCCGCTTGGCTGCAATTCCTCCCGCAGACAAAGGCATTTTACAATAGTACTTACTATGATGAAGCACGACAGATGGTTGGATCAGGCCATCACATCTCGCCCGGGGGATGGCAGAGAAGGCAAAGGCATGCACGAAACCCTTGCGCTTTGCTGCATCTGAACGGCTCGTCATTATATCATCATGAGGGGGTGTTACTGCAAACCAAGCCTTGCAACACCAAGAGCCGAACCCACGACCAGTTTTTCTCCTCTTTGCCCGTGCCCGAGTCGCTCGCTGCTCCCCACGTACAGCTGCCCGTGCCTTATCTGACAAGCCTGTTGGGGCAGTTGTTGATCAGTGTCCCAGCGAACGGGAGGACGCTGCTCTGTGCCCTTTTTGGCCCGTGAGAGGAAGGATAGCAAATGCAGAGGGTAGGGCTCGTCTATGGTTTGGGCGGAAACAATACCTCTGAGGTATGGCAGCTATCCATATCCAAGCGCCCATGTACCGATCCGACACAGTACATGTCAGTTCCAAGTCAAGCCAAAAACCTCACGATCGCTTGTCGTCTCCTACCTTCTTCGTCCCGTTGCCTCAATCTCCATCCTTCTCGCCCTCTAAGTTGGCGCATTGTGAGCGAGTTACTACGTTGAATGATTGATGGATTGACTGATTGATGTAGGGCACGGATGAGAAGCACAGGTCTCGCTGCCGCACCTCGGTCTTCCTACCCCGGTCTAGGTACCTTGCTCAGGGAGGTGCCTCGCCCTGATCCAATTGGCTTCTTAACCTTCAGCTTATCGCTTTCATGTTCCCAGAACCTTATCACGGGGAACTTAAGCAGTAGTTACTGACTACCTCGACGATTCCAAGCCAATGGCTGAGCTGGCCCTGCACTACGCACGATAGTGTGATACCTGTGATGCATCATGTCCATATCAGAGGACGATTTCTCAGGAACTGCAGATCTGCGGGCTTGACCTTGGTAGCCAGCCCCGAGACCAGCGCGCTTTGATGCCATGCTACGTGGTCTGGCCGCTCGGCGCGCCTCCGGGTCCCTTTCTGAGCTCAACTTCAGCACTGTCCAGCTACCTTAGTTGGCGCACGCCACAGCAACAACCTACCTCCCGCTGCCCAGCTTTCCCGCCCTCCCTCGTCTCCTGGATCATCCAAAGTTCGACCGGAGCTTCCAGCTGAGCTGCCAGCTTCGAAGAAATTGAGTACAATATGCGCCGCAATGCGCCAGCATCCATCCGATGTCCCTCTCTCGGAAGCCTGCTTTCCCTATCCCCCACTGACTGAGGAAAAGGAGAGAGGGGGCTTCTCGGAAACTGCGGCTCCCCCTTCCATTGTCCATGGCATCGCCTTATGCTGGCGCGGTTTAAGATGCTACCTCGGAGCCAAGCCGACAATGTCCACTCAGTCTTATAGTAATCGCTACTTCATAAGACCCGACGTCTGTCCATTCATCCCACGCCGTGGACGCCCTGTCCGCCTGACTGCCCTCGCCTTACTACTTTCTCTTCTTCTTTTCCTTACATACAACTAACTCACTGGGCTCGGCCTTCCAATACTCCCAATCCTGCCGGTTCCTCACGATAATCATCGAATAGTTTTGGTGCGGTAGCGGCACTTCCCGTTATAACTCCGTCTCCACTCCACCAGCCACATACGCGCCCACATTCACATGTCAGAGACAATGTGTCACTATCTCCTGCGAGGGACTGCGGCGCTGCTCAACGTTGAGGTTCACTCACAACCAACCGCGCGTGCCACTGATCTCATCATTTGAAGCCTGCAGCCGTGATCGATGTTCTTTCTTTGGTCAATTGGACTGAACATCCTCCGGCGCCGCAGTCACGACGAACAACTTGGGGCTTATTCGGTGCTGCAGCTTTACTGCAACTCGTGTCTGCAGTAGATTTTTTTTTCCCCGTCCCGAACTTTCGCAAGTGGCTTGTCCTGACACTGGCAAGTGCAAAAAAAATGCGATCAGTGATTCAATTGCGGTATGGCTATGCCTGCCGTTGCCATCCCTTAAGATGCCAACTCTCGCAGCTTTTCCTTTTTCTCTTTTCCAATTTGTTATCACATTCTTTTTTTCGCCTACGACGCCGAAGGCGCGCGGGAAATGCCCCTGGTTCTTGCGCGACACGCTAGCAGAAAACCAAAAGGGTGTGCCATCCCTAGAACGAACAGCAGAAAAGGGAGAGAGGGAGGGACTTTTCTTGCTTCTTCTGCAGCAGATGGGGGGGCCGAGGGGGGCCTCGCCACTTCATCAAATTTGATTGGGCATTACGCAGTTGTCAGACGATTTGACGGAGTGACACCATTGGTCGTATAAAGCCGAGGGAGTCCGGATGCGGCACTCGGATTCGGAAGTTACGGCGCGTCGGTCAGACGAATGCGGAGCCGATTCTTAGATCCTAAGGTAGCCCGGGATTCGGTCAGCGTTCTCCGCTTTTGTGTGCTCCGCTCCGGGCGCGGGCCCGGTGGCAGAACTTCCGAGCCGATGAAGACAAGAGAATAATTTCTATCGCAAACGCAGGACCGCGAGAACACCTCGGCCCGAGACCGGTTCTAGAATTGAGGGCATTCGTTCCGTGCACCTCTATGTGTTGTCCGAGTAGGTTAGTAAGGGCTTGATGATGTTGCAGAGTCGGTCTTGGAACAAAGAACTAAGCGCGCCACGGCGTAAGGTGTCTGCTTGTTTTCAAAAGCATACCCCGAAGAGATCAATAAGGCCAAACTGGACACATGAATACGAAGGCTACAGAGTCTGATACGATACACACCCGCAAAAGTCCCAGATACAACGACCACATCGATGCTCGCTAATAGCGCCATCAAATGAGATCGACAACAGTTGCATTGTGTTCTTGGAAGACAAGCCACCATAAACCGTTCTTCAACAGACCCCAAAAAACAGTCTCCAAATAAACACACACCAAACACACAAGTCCTACTAATGTGTCCCTTCGGACATCAACGGCACTTGATCGTTGTGTCCAGCTGCAGCACGTGGCAGTGGAGGAAACCGCGCCCGGGGAGGCCATTCGCCGCCGGAGTTTCCATCGGTGATGCGGCGTTCCTCAGACGGCATAGCAAGTCGGTCTAGCCGAGAAACGACGCAGCCCCAAGCGAACTCCCGCCAAGTAGCCTGCACGAGAAACACCCGCAGTCCTCTCGGGCCACGCCGGGCGTCGCGGCCGGTTCAGAACAGCCCCGAACGCTAAGCTGAGACTGGAGACGCTGGCAATAGGGCTTTTCGACGGCGGCCGTACGGTTGACAAGCCTCGTTGGAGTGGTCAGCAGGACGGACCGACGAATTACGTTGGTGTGGGGGAGAGGGCGGGCTGCACGAGCGAGCATACGAGCGGTCATTTCTGGCAGATGCGTGCCCCTGCCGCCCATCTCTGTTCCCTCGTCCTATGTCATGCTTCGCCATGCGGCTATCATCTCGGGCGCTGGGTCAAGAGCCCGGCATTGGTACTATTTTTCGGCAACCGGCCCAGCGGGGAGTGGATGGAGCGCTGGACCGATTTTATCAAACTTGCAATTCGATGTCGTGCCAGGGGTGCTGTGAACACGAGGTTCTTATGCTTCTTTTTCGAGGTTACAGGTCATCCCAAACCGGAGAACATAGCGTCCACTTATCGTCAGCTCAGAGACCAAATAGGTAGTTAGCCGAGGCAATACTGGCCAGGGTTTGCTGCTCAAACGAGACAGGAGGCCAGCCTGGGAGTCAGTTTCTTTACCCTTAAGGAAACCCTAGTTAACGAGGGTTCAAAAATTGGATTCCTGTTTACTTCAGTATGCACTTCAGAAAATCTTGTGGCGCGAACAGCCGGCTCCAGCAGCTTTGTTGGGTTACTTCGATGGGTTTGGTCCTATCGGTGTTTCCAAGTGTCTTTCGCTCACCGCCGTCCAATATATTTAACAGCGGCGGGAAGACCTTTGCATTGGTTCCATTTCATTTGAGCGCGAGCTGGGCCGAGCCGGCAGATGATGCCACTGCGGCAGTGCGCGTGCGATTGCATAGGAATCTAGGATGGCTTACATCAAAACAGTTCGTGGCACTGGGGAAGGCAAAAGAACCGTTAGACGAGGGCACGTTTTAATAGCGTGCTTACTATGGGAGCTGAGACAGATCCGGTTCCCTTGCGGCTCGTCTAACCAGGACCAGCGCCGTTGATGCTGGTCGTGGTGGTTGTTGCCGGCTGGGTGTGCTGAACCGAGGGACGGCATAAGCGGCGTGAAACAAGTGACGAATCCCATGATTCGAATGATAACGGCGACTGCGTGTTTGATCGCGTCGGTTTCTGTTATTTGCTCGGGAGCTGGATTTTAGCTGCAGGTGATGTGAGCTGCAGTGGGTGGTGCAGCAGCACACATTTGTTGCCGTGCAGCTGCAGTAAAGTTGTTTCCCGTGCCTCCTACCTGCAGCTGAAATGATGACGGGCTTCTCGTATTGGTTGGCCACGCGGGATACCTCCCGGTCAGGTACGGCTCCCTCTTGAATGGGGGGGGTGCATGTCATACATAACCTGGTCGTGTTCGACGTCGACGGTCGTCGTTGGGCACAGTGAGTCCCATCGAAACTGCGGCGCAGGGGAAACCCAAACGAGAGAGATGGAAATCTCACATAGAGAGAGGGCACCATGGCTCGATTGATTGAACGCTACACGCTGACCAGACCAGAACTCGTGAGATGGGACAAAGACCAAGGCTTCGGGACTGGCGCTCAGATCGCGACAAGGTGATAGCCAGCCGACAATTGGGACGTGCAGTTGCAGTGCAGGTGACAAGCAGCCATCCCGTACTGAATGGGGGGGCGAGCAAGCAGGTTCCGAGCTTCGGCGCCATCCCGCTGGTTCCAAATGAACGAACAGAGCAGCGCCGCAACACGAATTTCGAAGCTTAGAATCATGGTCGACGCCCCGGAAGCATTGTGGATTTCGTTTAGGGAAGTCGGCAGTAAGGGCAACAAGTCACAGATCCACAGTTTCCTTCGTTTTATGCGGGGCATTAATGCAGGCGAGCCCCGGGCAGGATATCTCAAAGTCGCCCTTGTGCTCCGTTGGCAACATCAAGCCTCTTCCCAGGAACAACAGGTCAAAGCGCAGGGTCTTCCTGCCACTTTTCATTCGCAGTATTGACGAGCAGCGAGAGAGAGTCCGGGCCCGCCGGTCGCTGGACCTCGACGACGGCGTAGTTCGAGACGTGGAGGATGGGCTGAGCTTGCTTGTAAGAATGGATTACGCCATACCCAGGAAGGGACCGTGAACACCCACCAGCCCGAACTCATGGAGTCGCAACGTGTTGAAGGGTCATCCCGACGGAACGAGTCAACAAAAATCACACGAGAAATTCGAGATTTGCATCTTGTTACGAATGTTGAGACCGCGTGCGGGAAAGACGGGTGGGCCAAGACAGTTGACATGGTTAACCATCCAACAGAACAGGCTGTCTCCCCTGCTGTCACATGGTCTGTCAGGCTGCCAGTCTCGAGAGGATTCGACGGATGTTTCGGTCCTACACCTTAAAAATAAAGTAGGGAGCAGCTTTCCGCTCCGCAAAAGATTGGACGACTCAAGTTGAAGCCCTTGCTTGGCGCGGTTGACGCTTCGAGTCTGGAGTCATTGCGGAACAGATGGCAAACCGACAAACAACCTGCAATTTAATATATAAGCCGGAAAATCACCTTCATCGCCATGCTGCTGGCAGTCTTTCGCCCCCGCTGCAGGCCGTCGGTGCAGCACGGAGTTTTTTTTTTTTTTTTGGGCCTCGTGGGGCTGTCGCGATTTTCTTTCTTTGTCTTAGTGATCCTCCTGTAACCTGTTATTCAAATATTCTGCGCGACGGCTTCATGCTTCTAGGATGGCCCTTGATGAGCAGAGCGGTGAATCGCGTTGCGGGACTCTCAAGAGCCTGCTTCCATGACCTTCAACTCAAGACCCACTTCAATATGCCGCCCACGTCGGGCCCCGGCTCTTCGCCGCGGTGTTTCCAAGAAAGTTAGCACTATGTGGATGCTGGCGTCCCTGCGACTGGCAGCGGCGAAGGTTGGCCGTTGTGTCTGCTGCACAGAAGTACTACGTAGTATGAGCCAGCCGGGGCTTCGGCAATATAAGGTATGGCAACACGGATGCGTCCCCTCCCCAAACACACAAGCTTCTGTTCTGGTGCCTTTTTGCCACCCATGTCAGCCACCATGCTTCTGCGTGTGTGTGATTGATGCCGAAGCAGCGATCCAGGCTCGTCGTGGTTCTTGGGTGTGGCCGCCAGAACTCAGAAGGCCCAGAGGCAAGCATCGGGCTTCAGGAACAGCCCGCGTAGTGAGGATGACATCTCGAGGAGTCGGGGGGGTCGATTGATCTTGGATGAGGCTTGAGCGCTTCGGCAGATGATCTCTCATGAGCTTGTGCTCGTCATCTGTCTGGAGAAAGAGACTACGAAGAAGGTTGCATTCTTACGCGTAGTTGGGACGATAGCAAGTATGCACGCTTGGATCAGATTTTGCGGCGCTCATTTGCGACACTGAACTGGAGTTGCTGGCCTGCGCTGCAGGTTTCTCGAGTGTCTCTTGTTGGTTGAGCTGTTGAATCCCGGTGTGACTGCGACTCATGTAGCAGGCAAGTCATGTGCCATGCGCACGCTGCGTGGACTGCTGCTGCACGAAAACAAACTGGCAGAGTGGGTGAATGGTTATTAGGCGTATTGGTAGTGCTCTGGCGATGGAGGTGGTGATGTGACGATCTACCGGGCCAAACAAAAGGCAGATCAGCAGAATTGATGGAAATATTCCATCCAAACTCTGAGGCGTTCCAAGCGCGTCGTACCGTCGAACGCCGTCAGTGCCTTCTTCGCTAGGTCGGGCTTTGGATGCCAGACACGGTGCATGATACGGTAGTCAAGACTCGGGAGAGCAGAAGAGTGACAACGGGCGGAGCAGGACCATCTCTCGGGTTGCTGGGGCAAGACAATCGGGGCCGAAAACAGATAGCTGCAATCGCTTTAGGCCCTTTGTTCCAGGGCAAAGTCGCGAGGTCAAGACGATAGAATTTCCAAACGAGACTGACAATTTCCTTCATCAGCAACCGGTGCTGAACGGCGCCGCTAACCATTGGATGTGATCTGCTGGATGCATGGAAGACAAGTGGACCCCAAATTTAGGGAAGCGATCAGGGGAGGCCGGGCCCTTGTCAGGTGCGGAGCAAGGAGCGTCCTGCTTTGTCAGTGGCTGCCCATTAGGCAGGGTGGCGGGGGCCTTTGCTTTGGAAATGGAGGGGCCCCTGCGGCGTCAGGTACGTGCCTGCCTGAGCGAGAAGGACAAGACGCTAGCACCTCGAGCAGGACACTAGTTCGCTGCAACTGGCGTCGTAGTGCTGAGCTCGGAACGCATTCTTTCTCTTCCCGGGATCAACGGCTGGCAGGCGGAACGGCAGAGACAACGATACTGAGACTAGACAATAAACCGCGAGCGAGGACGTTTCAACACGCCGCTATTAATGAACCAAGCTCTTGAATTACAAGAAAACGGGCTGTCAGACTCCTACAGCGCGAGGCAACTACCTCATCTGAGATACCTTAGCTTACTTCAGTACTTGTACCTGCTGCCGAAAAGCCAAGTTGTTGATGCTAGTTGCGGATATTTCTTGCGGAGCCCTGACGTTAAGGTACCTTATGGATCGACCGTTGTCCTTCCCTTCCTGCCCGTGGGATTGGGACGCTCTATTCCACCAAAACGAACAAAGGACTATCGGTTTCTTTGAGGCTGCAAGCTGCTAATGCCTGTTCGTACGTCGAGGCATACCTCGCTCATCATTTACTTCTATCATTCGGATACTTAGCGTATGGCTACCGCATATAAGCACCCAAACATTAGTCGCAGCCGCAGGGAGTCTCAAGTCGCAGACTCCCGCACAAGTTGCAACGGCAAGAGTCAAGCCCCCTGGTTGCGTCCCAACTACGAATACCACTGCTACCAACCCGTCTCGTGGACTGCCATAAGGTTCCTTACTCCTCGGGCGATGGTGATGGCCACCCCCTGAGGTACCGCGAGGTCATCAACCTGGTCCATTTCCCTGAACCTTCCCCCAGTCAAATAGTGGCACCGTAGTGTAACGCTGCGCTGCAAACCCCTTGCACACCCGTCCATGCCCCCCGTCCCCCCATCTGCGAACGGCTCTTCTCACCCTTCTTTTTTTCTATTGCTGTGTGCCCACTGTCTAGTTTTCTTTGGCTCAGAGGTAAGAGTCCTGCAGCTGATAGGCAGGCAGAGCTGTTGTTGTACACAGGCATCGCAGGAGCTAAGGCAGGTACATCTACTGCCCGAGGCACCTCAGCCAGGTACCTACCTTAATTCCCCGTCCCCCGGTCCGCTCTCATTGCCCGTGGCCCACGGCCCATTGACCACTGACTGACCAAAAAGTCCTTTCTCCTCGTTCTGTGCCTTCATCTAACGGGACTGTCTTGTCTGTCTGTTCTACTGCACCTGCTCGTCCGTATGCTTCCTCTTCCAGCTTCGCGTCCAGTGCTTGGTCCCTTTCGCTTCATCCTTAGTCTGCCCGCCAGTGGCACACCCCGATTTATTGCCATCGCCTCTGCCTTTCTACTTCTCCTGCACGCCCTCGTCTTCCATCCCCCCGCCCTTCTTCTTCAAATTCGTCTTATCTCGACACCCCCCCTGACCTACCCTCTCCTTTTACCTGAACTGCCTCTTCTTGTCTCGCCTCCAACTTTTTCCCCTTCTCTCCCTCCTTTCTTGTTTCTTCTCCCCCCCCCACCTGTTACCGAGCAGTCAGTCAGTCAAGCAACCCGTCTGTGCCTGAGCATCAACACTCGCTCGACCAGACTAGACAATCTTCGTTGCTCCTCTGGATGCCATTTCGAATGGCGGCCTTTTGAGCAACTCTTCGACCCGACTCTTCCGTGACGAGAGCTTGCTCTCTGAGTAGCTTGCCTACCTTGTAATTCATCGGACCCGATTCCCCTTCCGATTTTCTTTCGACACGCTGGGCAGCTCGTGGCGACCTGGAACGACATCGACCAGATCGCATTTCCATTCCCTCCCGATCCAACTACACAGCTCGAACCGCTTTAAACAAATCGATAATTTCTCCCGACGAAATGGCGCCTTCATTGAACGCACACTCGTCTTTCACACGACCCCGAACCGGCGACCGCGATGGCCGACCTGTCACCCGTGACCAGGTCGACAGCAACCTGGTCATCCCGAGCCGTACTTCTTCTCTCCATTCTCGCATCACTCAGCCGATCCCCTCGACTCTGAACGCGAAGCCGCAGCAGCGAACCCCGAAAACCCTCACCCATGCCTACATGGTGTGTGGTGTCGGCAGAGAACCATCGCAATGGGTCAAGGCACCAGCTCCTACTCAGGGCAAGATTGGCCACATGAAGGGCGCCGTTGGACAATTCTGGCTCCCTGAGATCCTCGGAAGCAGTCCCAGGTTGGAGCAGGATAACGAGATTGCGAGGTCTCTGCACGCCGCCATGCGGGTTAGTCACTAATTTTGACCCAAGGACGCGTAGACTTTGTGGCTTACATGCGATAGGCGTGCTTCCCCCACGACGTTGAGATCTGCACTGGCCGCAGCCAGCCTCATTGCGTTCATCATGCTTTCGTGCTGCAGCAGGATTCTTCTCACACCCTGTACGGAATATGTCTTCGCGTATGGTCGAGAGCCGACGAGAAGAGGGCCGAGACAATTCGGGACCTGCGCAAGAGAACTGAGCCCGACTACTACGACAACCCGGATGAGACGTACTGGATTCCCTACTGCTTGTCCTTTTTGTCTCGGTACCCGCTGTACAACCTGCTCGGAGACTATTTACGAGGCATGTGGATCCACTGGAACAAGGCTACTAACTTGTTTCATGCCGAGGAGGTTTCTCGCATTCTCAGTTTCCCGGCCCCCAGACTGAATGACTTGGTCCGAATTGACATGAAGGACTACGCCTTGTGCTACCAATTCCCTTCTTCGCCAACCGGTTTCCAGAACTTCGCCATGTGGCCGTTGTTCACCTGTCTGTCTATTCCCAATATTGTTGGTGTTATTGAAGCAGCTATTTCTCCTACGCGCCGTATCATCTTTGTCAGTCACTACCCAGCCATGCTCACCATGGCTGCCGAGACGGTGCGATACTGCGTCCGCGTTTATGAGTGGAGTGGTCTCTACGTTCCTGTTGTGCATGCTCGCCATGCAAAGGACCTGGTGCAGGAACCCGGCCCTTATATTCTCGGTATTACTGCCGAGTGCCGCTCTCTCTTCACTGCTCCCACCGACGCGCTAGTTGTAGACCTCGATCGCAACTTCGTGCTCACTTCTAGCCCTCCTACTGCGCTGAACCCTGGACAGCGTAACAAGTTCGTCACACGTCTCACCCAATCCCTCAACGGCGATGTTACCCCCTCTGGCGTTCCCCAGCACCTTCGCTCTGCTTACGGTGGTGGCAAGCTCGTCCCGGCCGGCCAGATTATTGTCATGCGCGGCGAGGTTGAGTCCATTCAGGACCCTGAGTGGTGGAATCAGGATGCGGTCATGACGGTCATGGATCATGTCTGCGAGAAGATGGGCCGCAACACAGGTATCAAGGCCGTCTTTGGCGGCTCTGTCAAGAAGCCTTTGATGACCAAGGTCTCGATGAGACATTTGAATGAAATTGTGCGCGAGAGAAACCAATACTCTCGTGATGCCCTTGAGGCCTGGCAGGATTTCATCAATTTGAAGGGTCGCATGGATACCGAACTCAACAAGGTCACGAAGCGCAACAACTACCTCAATGAGGAATTGGAGAGTTGGAAGCAGCAGGTTCGTCGGCATACCTGTCAAACTTATCGACGTACAAACACTGACTTCCAATAGTTTCTCAAATTCCAGGCTTTTGCTGAGCAACTCACCAAGGAGACCCAGGACCTCAAGGTCAAGATCGAGAATCATAAGAGAGAGAACAGGCGCCTTGCCGGCCTTATCGACCAACAGAAGGATGACAACGGACGTCTCAACAACCGCCTGGGCGCCACCGAGAAGCAGCGTGATGATGCTCTCGAGGCTCTGGTTCTTCAGCAGGAGATCGCGGAGGAGCTTGAACGTGAGCGCAAGCGCAACAAGAAAGAGCTTGCGGCTCTGCAACACACCAATGTCACCATTCTCAGACAGCGTGACGAGGCTCGCCGCGTGGTCCTCCACCTGCGCAGTCTTATCGGTGGCCAGAGCCACCACATGGAACACCTTGTGCAGTCTTTGACTAAGCCTGACGATTTGGAGCGCGAACTCGAGGAGGGCTTCGACGCCGAGGAGGTAGAGACTGACGGAGTCAGAGACGCCGACGCAAATCAGGCTCGCCTTCTTTCCGCCGCAGCCCAGGCCAACAAGAGGCTCTCGACATCGAGCTTCAAGGATGTTGCTGATCGTCACTTGAAGGACAAGACTGATGCCATTGCACACATCATCAGAAACATTGCCGAGCAGTGCCAAGCTGCTGTTGAAGGTCTGCAAATTGCGCAGGATGCCGAGCTTGACGAGCGAGCTGCCAAGCTCCGCGCCCAGCGTCGCCGCAGCAACCTGTCCGCCGCCGGTCAGAGCGACGATGATCACGACACGAGGTCGAACGCGACCTCCGAGATGGGTGAAGATAGCCACCTTCATCCCGTCTCTGGCAGGACTTCTAGCATCCCGCCAACGCCAGACCTCGTTCCCAACAGGAGCAGCACAGCGATGTCATTTGCCTCCAGCGCCGCGACTCCTGAGAGATCAAGTCAGCAGTACATGATCCGGGACGACATCCCGACCAAGATTGTCGAGGACGATGAGGACTTCGAGGAGGACCGCAGTGAGTCTGAGTCCATTCCTCAACAGCACGGCGTTCGCAAGCACACCGACAGCCTCATGCACAGGCCATCGGGCGCCCGTATAAGCGCTCTGGGCGGCACCCGCTAATCGTTAATCAACGGTTGATGGTGTTCCTCATATTTTGAAGAGGAGTAAGTAAGCAACCAGGGAGGCTTTTGTTTCTCTCCCTGAGTTGGAGGGGAGGACGATTTACCGACACTATGCATACATCTTTTTGCCTTATACCTTTTTGCGACAGGCGGTCGTGGACCAAAATCTTCGTGTCCGGCGTTGGCTTTGCCATTTTCTATGTCTTATTGAGAAGACAAATGTTCACTTTTCCTTCCTGGGTTAATCTAACAAGCTCGCTGGAGGACGGGCTACATGTTCTCACGATGTTATATCATTTGTAGGTTATGAGGGTGGAAGCTTCTACTTAGTTCCGTTCACGTCCCTCCTTGCCCAGATTCAAACCAGCGAGATTCCAAAAAGCTGTTGTCCATTCAACACGAGGATTGTTGTGTTCAAAACGTGAATCTGCTTTGGTGGGAGTAGCTAGGACACAAGCTCCCATGCCTTAACATATTCGGGTGCCCTTGCAAGTGACGGAATACTGATTAGTCGTTTTGACGCCGTGCCTTTCATATAAAAATTACAGTTCCATTCCTAGACAACACGCACCTAGAAAAGCAACCCGCTCAAGCGTTGAGTCCACCATAACTGGACGAACGCGAGGTCCAGGTACCGGAGTGGTGTTCTCAGCGCACAGACCCGTAGTTAGAGGTAAGGTATCCCCGCGCTTTGGCTCCCGCTATGGTTTCGGAGAAGTATTGTCCCTATCGGACTGCAAAATACCTGATAAGCAAGATAAGAGAAAAAGTTCCTAGGATCGATATGCATCACGCTTATGTCGACATTCGTGGAAGCATTTCGGCACCCTCTTTTCCATACATCAGCCAGACCACAAACAACCCACTCCATTGAAAATCAACATCCCTTCCAAAATAACCTGCCAAGAGTTCCTCGGATCGAAAACAAATCCCCTGCTTTCGAATCCAAAATGGCCATGGTCGACCCGCTGCTCACAAGCCTCTGCGCGATCTGCCACACGGAGCCGCCTAAGTACAAGTGCCCGCGCTGCACGATCAGAACATGCTCCCTCGGCTGCACGAAGCGTCACAAGGCGTGGTCCTCGTGTAACGGCATCCGCGACGCGACGGTCTACGTCCCGCCCTCCAAGCTCAAGACCCCGGCCGGCGTTGACCACGACTACAATTTTCTCTCGGGGATCGAGCGCGCCGTCCAGCGCTCCGAGAAGGAGATCGTCGAGGAGCGCCAGCTCCTGAGGCCCGAAGACCTCAGGCCCATTGAGGTGCGCTCCGTCAAGTGGAAGACGGGACGCGACGGGAGGAAGAGGAGGGTGCTGGTAACGGAGCTGCTACGCGGCGGCGGAGAACGCAATGCGGGCGGCGGATCCGGGTCCAAGGGCGGCAGCGGCGCGGACGCTCTGGGTTCGATTCAGTTCAAGAAGAGGTTGGACAAGTTTGGGATCCTGCTGAGGCGCGCGCCGACGGGGATGGCGAGGCGCAAGAAGAACGGCACGAACTTTAGTAAACCTTCGGGCCGGATTCATTGGCAGGTCGAGTGGCTGCTCGTATCCTCCATTAATTCATCTAAAATCGAGGATGCTGCCGCAGAGAAGCAGAAGAGCGTCGATGGAGCGCCGAACCCCGAGACGAAGAGGATCCTCGCCAAAGCCCTCGATGACACGCCACTCTACAAAGCCTTCTTCGCAGGGCAGAAGAGCTTCTACGACGACTTGGCGAAAAATGAGCAACAGCGTCAACAGCAAGAAGACAACGACGGCGGCGGCGGAGACGAACCCGAAGAGAACACCCGCGACGCGACCGCTCGACCCAAGAAGCGCCGCAAACACCTCCACAAGCCCGGCCAGTCCATCACCACGGCCCAGGACACCGAGACGGGCGTCTGGCACCCCGGTCGATACTGCATGCAGAGCAGCCCGAAGGGTACGTGGATGCCTCACACGGGTGTGCCGGCCTTTCCAGGGACGACGGAGAAGGAGGAGGCGCAGAAGAGCAGGTACGCCTTCTTCCTCGTCGGCACGACTTCCGCTGCGGCCGTGGCGGCGGGAAAGACGGTCGTGCACGCCGTCGACGCCACTCTTCCCCTGGGCGAGGCGCTCCGCGACATGACGGTGCTCGAGTTCCCGACCGTTTACGTCGTCGAGAACGGTGCCTCGTTGCCGTCTTCTTTGGAAATCGAGCCGAAGCCTGTGCGCCTTACGCAGAAGCGCAAGCGGGATCCCCAGCCACCTCTTAAGAAGGGCGGCAAGGGTAACAAGAAGATAAGGCGTAATCTCGAGGAAGGCGAGATGCCTAGCGAGGGCGAAGAGAGCGGTGACGGAGACGAGGAGGAGGGAAGGCTGGATGCGCTTCACAACATTATTGCCGAGGAGAGCCTGGGCGAGGACGACGATGATGAGACGACGAGCAGCTCGGGATCTGACTCGGACGATGATGAGGATGTCAGTGCTAGCCTTGCGGCCAAGCTGGCCTTGCTGAAGAAGCAGACGTGAGCGACGTGCGTGTGAAGTAGATGGCATCGTTAAATCATGATACCCTGGAGGCATATACAGTATTTTGTATTACTACTTCTTAATCTTGTGCTATAGAAGAAAAGGTTCATCTTGCGTGGTCCCCATTCATACGTCGGTCAAAATCAAGCGTAGGCGTTCACGACTGAGATCATCAGGCCATTTACATTACGTTGCTGCTCATGCGACGGACTCTTACTTCAATGTCCGTTACCTCGAATCACTTACGGGCGGTGCCATCATACGCCAGGGGCCTACGCAGACTACAGTGCATATACATTCTTTACGCCATTACGTCCATCGTGTAAAGCCATGTTTAGTGCATCCATTGATTGCCATCTCAAAAACAAGACGGAAAATAACTCATCATGCCTGACCCTTCAAAAAAATTCATCCGTCATAGTTCTGTCCATCTGACTTTCCTTCCTCCATCTCCCAAAGATGTGCTCATCACTGCGTGTCGAGCTCACGACTGGTCATAAAGTAAGGCTGAACTGGATGTTGAGCAAGATTAGGGGTCCAGGCGGGTATTTGCGGCCAAAATCGCGCATCGTAACCGAAAAGCAAGAAAGTGTACGAAAACCCATTCGAGCATGAGCTTAGATGAGCATGGCAGCAAAACCGGCGCCCGCGAGGATGCCAGCAACGACACCAGCAGTCTGCTTGGCGGCCTAGGAAAGAGTATCAGTAATTGCGATCTGCAAAGGAGACAACGAACTTACAAGACCAGTGGAGGAGGCGCTGGTGGCTTCGCCAGAGGACTCAGGGGGAGACTGGGACTCAGTAGCAGAGGCAGTCTCAGTGGCCTCAGTGGCACCAGTGGTCTCAGTAGCATCGCTCAGGATGGTGGTCGAGCCAATGGTCGAGGTGATGATGCTATCACCAGTCGTGATGGTGCTAACAACAGGAGCGGTGACAACTGAAGAGTTGGGGGTGCCGCCAGTGGCACCAGGGACACCGCCAACGCCGAGGAGAGTAGTCTCGCCGACAGAGGTGATGATGGACTCGCCACTGGTGATGACAGTGGTGAAGGTTGAGGTAGCAACAGGAGTCTGGACCACAGTCTCACCGTTGCCTCCACCAACAGAGGGAACAATTGTGGTCTCGCCGACCAGGCTGGAGATGGTGTTGCCACCAGAGGTGATGACACTGAAGATGCTGGAGACGATTGGGGAAGCAGTGACCGTCTCAGTACCAGTGGCCTGGGTGGCAGTGGCAACAGGAGCCTGAGTGATAGCAACGCCAGCAGCTGTGGAATGAATAATCAGTAGGTGTTTCTTTTTTTCATTTGGAGAGGGACCATTACTTACCGCTGCAGACCTCGCGACCGCGAGCGACAGCCGCCTCAGCATCAGCGTTGTTGTCGCAGGACTCATAAGAGCAGTCGCGGATACCGTAGGTGAAGTCAGGGTTGCGGCATAGGCAAGCAGTGTCGCCAGCGGTGCAACCGAGCTCCTGGGCCTTACCCTGCATGTCGGAGATGCACTTGCTCTGTGATTTGGTTAGCAAGTTGAGACGCCTGGATATCATGTTGCCCTCAAAGGAAATCCATGAAAGATTTCTTCTGAGTGAAAGAAGGGAATGATACTTACAGCACAGGTGGCAAGGTTGCCCTGAGCCATGGCAAAGGAGACCATGAGCAGGCCGGAGCTGAGATACTTGATGGCGTACTTCATGGTGAAAGATTGACTGTGTGAAGAATGCCTTGAGCTGGAAAGAGTGAGTGACAAGTTGTGTCTCAAAAGCAAAGGACCTAGAGAAATTGCAAGTCAGAGACAATCTAGATCGCACACACAATGAGAAGAAAAAGAAAAGAAAAGCAGGAAAGAGAAGTGAGAACGACAAGAGAGCCACGCTGAAACCAGGTGGTAAAGAAAAAAAATCACCTGGTTGTAGATAGTGTTAAGGCGATCTGGGCGAGTGCGCAGACCGTGAATATTTTGTAGAGTGAAGGTGCGGATGTGTGAGGTGGAAGAGAGAAGAAAGTGGTGGGTGGATGGGAGGGAAAAGGTGAAGAGTTTGTGTTGTTGTCAGTGGTAAGGTAGGTGGAAGGGGAAATGAGAGGGTTACGCGAATAAGGGAAGTGGCAAGTGAGAGAAGGTGCAGTGTGACGCGGGCGAGAGGCAGAGCAGGCCTCAAATCGCATGAGGAATATAATAAATTCCAGGTGCTGCAAAATTGCGCTTGCCGTCAAAGACAGAAGAGTACAAAAAGAAGCTATTGAAGACTTTATTTTTGGCCTACTGGGAGGTGAAGAGGGTGAAGCAGATGGAAGGGAAGACTCGCAGTTGTAAACTGCTGAGGTTGAGAAGGAGGCTGAAATATCGAAATAGATGCTTACCTACAGGAGATTTGGGTCAACGTATTGGAGCTGGTGAATCTGGTGATGGTCTTTTGCTAGAGGCGCGAGAGAGGTTTGCGGAAGAAGAGAGATTGGGAGTGAAGTAGTGTTGACGATGAGGAAGTTGGGCTGTCGAGGTGGAGGGCTGGGGGAGGCAAGGTAAGGTACCTGAGGTATCGGTCGAGGTGTGGAGCAAGGGTTTATTGTTTCTAAAGAGATACCTCACTTTACGCGTCGGGGGAAACAAAACCACGAGGGTCTACCTTAAGCGAGAGGGAAGGAGCAGAAACAAAATTGGCGGAAGGATGTGCCTGCCTTTTTTAAGGTAAGCGATGGGCGAACAGGTGTGGGAGGTCGTCGACAACAAGTGGCGGGCGGGGACGAACTACGACCCCGGAGCTGTGTTTCCCTATCTACATGGGGAATCTTGCAAAAGCAGGGTCCGGTCTGATTGATTGATCTCATGTCGCAATTACAGCTTGGTTATCTGGCTTTCGACATTCGCGCCAGATACCAGCCCCTTGATTCAAGTGCCACTTTCTGGCTTCGCTTTGCCCGATCTCAGCTGTACTTGGCCTTATCTAGTATACCTTTACCCATGTTTTCGTTCGCGCATTTCTCGAAATCTACGACAAACTAAGGTAGACAGAAGATGAGAGCTACAGGAAGCTATTCAGTTGGGACAATGGGATTCATTCGGAGCTGTCAAGAACGGCGTGGCTGAAATACCAAGTCCCCTGCAAAGCCAAAACTTGTCGCCCCGCAGCATTAGATGGCTTGAGCAAGAACAGCGGTCCCAGATGTCAATCATCAAGATCTAATTCAGCTTGCGTCAAACTTAAGCTCTCAGTATCTGAGATCCGAGGCAAATCGGGCAGGTGCTTGCCAGCTCAGACGTATACTAACACCGATTGCTCTTCTATCCAGCCATCTCGGCGGTAGCTTCAATTCCAGTGAGCGCCTTGCGATTGTCACTTGAGCTAACAATCTCGAAAACCAGTGACATCACATCACATATGTTGTCACAAGAAGAAACCTAAGAGCAAAAGGATAGTGGATAATGTGAAATACAGTGGTCGAAAAGATTGACCTTGTTCAGACCGGGATGCGGGCTGATACAACTCGAACCACCTTCCCAACTGCCAAGAACCTCAAAAATCCCGAGCCAAGTGCTCAGAAGCAAGTCCTGGTGCCATGTGGTTGCTATGACCAATCATAACCCAGTGTTTGCGGGCCTGGCTACCTGGAGATTGGAGGTGCGGTGAAGCTTGAGCTGAGCTCCCACGCAGTTTGACCTCATGCCTTCCGCTGCAACGCTGCCAAACATTTTCCAGGAAAGGCTGGGACCTGGGCAGCACCTCTACTGCATTAAGGCAAGGCAAGAGAAGGCAGCTCGAGCTGTGTAAGGCTCTCTGCAGATGGACTGTCAAATCACCGTCCCGGGTCACCAGCGTTGTCGGGATGTATGCCGAGTGCCGTGCCTAGCTCTGCTATCGACCCATGTCAAGCTGCCGATTGCCACACTACTGCGTAAAAAGGGAAAGCGTCTCTCCCGTTGCAACTCTCAAGCTTCAAGGATCCACAGAGAAATCTTAGAGCCGCCTGGGGGGGTTTGGGCAACGCGAATGCTCTGGACAACAACAACAACAACAACAACGATGAAGAAACACAGCTGCAGCTCCGTGTATTCAATTTGTCATGTAGAATCTGGATTGAGATGACATCTGAATTTCTCTCAGTGCAGACACCCAATGACAGTTGTGACCGGTCTAGGTCTCCGGCTATGGTGACTTGTGCGACTGCACACGTATGGTTCTCCAGACTAAGCAGTAAGAAGAGGCAGCCGGGAGTCGGCGGTTGGCCCAGCCACATGGTGACGAAAATCCACAGCAGAACTCCATTCTGCGGAAAGCTGCCGCCTTACCTTGAGGGGAAGTTGCTACTGGAATCAGGGAAAGAAACGGCTAAGATACTTAGGTAGTTGGTAGGGCCAGGGTGACTATCGCAGAACCGCGAAGGGGTGAGGTCAACCCATCGGGGATGTGCCGCTTCTGATTGGTCAATGCTCCACGCCCTGGCGCCATGACGCTGCGTATTTCGTTTCTCCCCATCTGATTGGGTACGCTTGGCCAAAAGGGAAAGGCAGGGAGGTGAACGGCAGGGAGTAAAAGACCCGGGTCATTGCTTGGGATTCAAAAACCCAATTCCCACGTTCCACTTTTCCTCCCCCAATGACCAAAACATTTACAGAGTCATTTGCTTCGTCAACATTAAGCCACCTGATATCCAGACTCGTCACTTTGCACGTCACGCCAGTGTTTAACGCCATGCGCAAAATTTGTCGACAGCACTGAAGCTTTGTATGGCACGTCGGCAGCGGCTTGGAACGAAAAGCCATCACCACGTAGCTCCAACTAACACGTCGACAAGTCCGCCAGGTCCCGTCCCACCGAAGCCACCCTTGCCCCCACGTTGCGCTCCCGTCCTGTCTGCTCCAAGGGTTGGTGTTGACGCCAAGAGCTCTAGTAGACC
The DNA here is from genome assembly GCA_026260285.1 of Colletotrichum sansevieriae. NCBI lineage: Eukaryota > Fungi > Ascomycota > Sordariomycetes > Glomerellales > Glomerellaceae > Colletotrichum > Colletotrichum sansevieriae. The sequence goes on along the minus strand of JAOQIF010000006.1, from coordinate 120,192 downwards.
TTCTGATGTGTCCACTCTCAGCTTGCCAAGGGGCTGTCCCGCAAGTTGGGCTAACATCAACCAGGTGAGCTTTCCTCGAATTTGACATCCAAGCTGCCGATATACCAGCAAATGGAGCGAGCAATCTCTGACTTGACCAATTGATAGACGACATCGCGAAAGAAGGGACAACGCTTCCATTAATCAAAGATCATAATCTTGGAAGACACAATCGGGCTTGCCACTTGATGCCTTCCTTTGACTTTGGCCCGGCTCCGTGCTTTTTCTTCTGGCGGTCAAGATGACGGCATCAATCTGAGGTAGTGGGTCGACAGGCATGACTTGCCAATCTACATCGGGTTCTCGCGCATCCCAACTCAGGCCTCGACCGCCTTGCGACCAAGCAAGAGAAGATCCCCACATCTCCTCCTTGGATACGTATAACTGGCGCTATTGACTCTTCGGCCGTTCCCAAGCCGGAAATGACGCATCGAAATTTCCAATCTCCAATGGCTGGACAACGGATACCTCATCGTCGCGACTCACTTGATGATCTGGGTGACACCAGCCACCTGCACTGTACTGTGGTACTGCCACAATTCAGGAGCCGATCGCCCCAAATCACTCGACGGAACCTTTCCACCTCGCCCCCTGAATCACCGAAGCAGTGCAAAAGGTTCCGTTGAGACCCCTGCCACCAGGGCGGCCTCTCTACTGCAAGCGAACCTAATACTTCGCGAATCGAGGAGAACGTGTCATCCCTGCCAGCTCACCGAACCGCACACAATCCATGCGCTGATCGATGCGTCTGCCCCCAAATCGCCCGCCTGTCGAAACGACTGCCATCCATGCCCTGCCATCCAAACCCCCTTCTCGAATGCCTGTTTATCCAAGTGTACCTGGAAGCAATCAGCCGTCTCTCCCTTTCGTGTCATCTTGAAAGGTGCCACGATTGTGTTGTCCGCCTTGTCATACGTCGAAGGCGAGCATCCGAGAGAGTCGTGAAACAAAAAAGAAATGAAAGCGCTCCAACACGGCAATCCACCAGAGGCACAAAACAAAGTCAACGGGTATGAAGGGTAGCTGGTATTTTGACGTGGTCGTTTTGGTATTTGGCCCGGTCTAACCATATCTGTTAGCTACGCTACCTTCGCCACGATATGTGATAACCCACGAAGTACTAATGTTTCTAGTATAACGTAGCTAACTACTACTTTAGTAGCGATAATATAGTTAGCCGAACCCGTAGCCGGCGTATTACGATTAGCCAGCGTAGATGCTGCTAAATTAATAACCGCCGTCGTTTAGCTATAATGATTAGTACTGAATTAAGCTCTTTTTTTACGCTAGAATTAGCCTTATCGCTGAATAATGCAATTTCGCTATGAAAATAGCTAATTAATAGATAAAATAACCCTCTGTTTTTCCTACGCTAAAACGCGCCCCTAAAATAATAATAAGTTTGGCGATAACCTCTAGGGCCTTAAAACCCCGATGAATGTACTGCGATCTTAAGGTACTTCGATGGATAGTGGGTAATATGGGTGTAGCGCGGTATTAGAAGATCGGCTAACATATTCGGTTTAGCTCGGGCCAAATACCAAAACGACCACGTCAACATACCAGCTACCGGTATGAAGTGATGGAACGATTAGTAAGCCCCTGCCATCTGGGGAGTAGCGAGGAGACGGAGCAACAATCTGGACCTGCTGAAACCCCGTCATCGTAACACTACGTAGAGGCCACCTTGAGGTAGCGCACACGGCATGCTACTCAGTCATGTAGGTTTTTGGAGGAGTAGGGAGATTGGCTGCTACGTCCCTGCTCTGTATGCCTTCCTAAGTAGTGCCCTCAGCTCCATCTGGTCCATGGATCCTGAGGAATCACACCATAAACCAACCGCAGGTCTCAGGTCGTAGATCGCAAGGCGTCGGCTCGGAGCAACCAAAACGCCATCTATCGAACGACAGATTTTTCATCTCTGTCCGGCCCCATTCCAGGGGCTCGCGGACAAAAACATGAGTCCCTAGCTATGGACCAATCATTCTCTTCGGGAAGAGTCCAGTCAGATTAGACTGACGTAGAGCCAACGTGCAGCCTTCAGGCGGCAGTCTGTCCACATCCGTCGCCACCGTCACGGCCGACTGGGCCTCGACATGTGTGGCTGGTGCAGCTGAGCTTCAGCTGGTATCAATCATCATTATCGGCCCGAGCACACTCTGTCAACGTAAGTCTGTTGCGGAAGAGGGAGACCAGCGCCAGAAAGTCCCCTCTCAATTGGATCAATACTCTGCACATCGTGACACTTACGTACTTTGGCCAACTGACGTTAGTCGTCGTTTTGGTGGCCTCTGGTGTTTAGTTCATAGTCGCATCCGCCAGACGGTGATCCGATGCGCGTAAAGCAGGTTTCTCATAGGTAAGTATGATATCATTATGCCTACTGTAAAAAGAAGTGGTTACCAACCCGGGTTGTCTTCCGAACGCCGTAAGAAAGCACGATACAAAAAACAACCTGTCCGGGGACCCTTCCGAATCCTCCCTGGACCAGATAATAAAGAGAGAGAGGGTGTTCGTCACTAGAGCCACCCTTAAGCCCAGAGTAAACTATTACCAACGTAGTTCCAATACCAAAATGCCGCGAACCCCTTTATATGCCATCAAGTTTCATCAGCCGTCAAATCCATCATGTCTAGTACTTTCTGAACTCTCTAACCGCTACACATGACGCAAGACTCGGGGTTTTCAATGCTGCCTAAGGGGAATGTTAGCGTTTGATTCGAGTATTGGATGGGTGATGGCGACTTACAGGCAAGAACAGCCTCGGAGTAGATGTCCATCTCACGTTCCTTGCTTTCCTCGGCCTTGTCCTCCGCATCAGGAGTCTTGCTGCCGGGGGTCTGCAGCTCCTCAATCTTGAGCTTGTCTGCGGGCTCCATGGGAAGAGCACGGGGGCTATCGCCCTCCTGCACATCAGCCTTCATAGGCTTCTCGATAGGAGCAGAAATTGGAGGCGGGGTGACACTAGGGGTGGGAACGCCGTTGTCATGAGTAGAACCTTCTCTCTTGGTCGCGTACATAGGTCTAGGAACGGAAGTGACGGGAGAAGAGAAGTGACCGGGAGGAGGGGCACGCTTCTTGCTTAGAACGCGGCTGCTAATGTTGGCATCGGCAACCTTGAGGGCCTCCTGGTCGACGGTGAACTGAATGGGGGCAGCAGCAGCCTGAGTACGTAGGTAGTACATGCCGGTCTTGAGACCAAGCTTCCAGCCAGCGAAGTGCATGCTGGTAATCTTGCCCATGGTCGGGTCCTTCATGTGAATGTTGAGGGACTGGGACTGATCGATGAAGGCGCCACGGTCGGCGGCCATCTGGACTACGGTGCGCTGGGAAATTTCCCAGACGGTCTTGTAGAGAGCCTTGACCTCAGCCGGAATATTGGGGATGTTCTGGATGGAACCGTTCTCGGCGATGATACGGTTCTTCATGGAATCGGACCATAGACCCATCTCGACGAGGTCCTTCAGAAGCCAGGGGTTCACAACCTGGAACTCACCAGCAAGGACACGGCGCTGGTAAATGTTCGAGGTATAGGGCTCGAAGCATTCGTTGTTGCCCAAAATTTGCGAGGTACTGGCAGTAGGCATCGGTGCGACAAGCAGACTGTTGCGGACACCGTTCTCCTTGATCTGTTCCTTCAGAGCGTCCCAATCCCACATGTCGGAGGGCTTCACATTCCACATGTCGTACTGGAGGACACCCTGGGAAACAGGGGAGCCCTGGTAGGAAGAGTAGGGACCCTCCTCCTTAGCCAGCTGGCACGACATGGTCAGAGCAGCGTGGTAGATGGTCTCGAAGATCTTTTTGTTGAGGTCACGAGCCTCAGGAGACTCGAAAGGCATTCGCAGAGCCAAGAAAGCATCGGCAAGGCCCTGGACACCCAGACCAATGGGACGGTGACGCATGTTGCTGTTGCGGGCCTCCGGGACTGGGTAGTGGTTTACATCGATTATTCTGTTCAGGTTGCGGACAACAACCTGAGTGACCTCATGGAGTCTCTGGAAGTCATAGACGCCCTCGCTGTAGTTGACGAAAGAGGGCAGTGCAAGAGAGGCCAGGTTGCAGACAGCAACTTCATCAGGGGCCGAGTACTCAATGATCTCAGTGCACAGGTTAGAGCTGCGGATGGTTCCCAGATTCTTCTGGTTGCTCTTGCGGTTGGCGTGATCCTTGTAGAGCATGAAAGGGTTACCGGTCTCAGTCTGGGCCTCGAGGATGGCGTACCAGAGCTTTTGGGCCTTCATCGTCTTGCGACCTTTGCCCTCGCTCTCATACTTCTCGTATAAAGCCTCGAACTCCTCGCCGTAACAGTCGGCAAGGCCAGGGCACTCATTGGGGCACATGAGAGTCCAGTCGCCGTTCTTTTCGACTCTCTTCATAAAGAGATCGGGGATCCAGAGAGCCAGGAAGAGATCACGGGCACGGACCTCCTCCTTACCGTGGTTCTTGCGAAGATCCAAGAACTCGAAGACGTCAGCGTGCCAAGGCTCCAGGTAGATGGCAAAAGCACCAGGACGTTTGTTGCCTCCTTGATCGACGTAGCGAGCAGTGTTGTTGAAGACGCGAAGCATGGGAGTGACACCGTTGGAAGTACCGTTAGTGCCGGCGATGTAAGAGCCGGTGGCACGGATGCGGTGGATGTTAAGACCAATACCGCCAGCCATCTTGGAGATCATGGCGCAGGTCTTGAGAGTGTCGTAGATACCCTCGATAGAGTCCTCCTTCATATCGACAAGGAAACAAGAAGAGAGCTGGGCTTGAGGGGTGCCGGCGTTGAAGAGAGTAGGGGAGGCGTGGGTAAAGGACTTGCTCGACATCAAGTTGTAGGTCTCGATGACGCGCTCGACGTTATCGCCCCAGATGCCGACAGCGACACGCATGATCATGTGTTGCGGTCTCTCAGCAATCTTGCCGTCAAGTTTGAGCAGGTAGGACCTTTCCAGGGTCTTGAAGCCAAAGTACTGGTAGTTGAAGTCGCGGTCATAGACAATGGCGGAATCAAGTTCCTCCTTGTGCCTCATAACGCAGTCGTATGTCTCCTTCGCGATCATGGGAGACAGTTTACCGTTCTTAGGGTTCACGTAGTGGTAGAGATCGCTGACGACTGAAGACCATTGCTTCTTGGTCTGCTTGTGGAGGTTGGATACTGCGATACGGGCAGCGAGGATGGCGTAGTCGGGGTGGGTGACAGTCATGTAGGCGGCAGTCTCGGCGGCCTGTACAGGAGCACGTTAGCGATTCTCAGAGAAACATAATGGAGATTGAGTCTTACCAAGTCGTCAAGCTGCACGGTTGTGACACCGCCATAGACACCGGAGATGACCTTCTGGGTAATGGCAACCGGGTCGACGTGCTCCATGTCGAGGCCATAGCATAGCCTGGACACTCTGGCAGTGATCTTATCGAATTGGACGCGCTCCTGGCGCCCGTCTACGTTCAGTTAGCATACGAGGACATCTGCATACGCGTCTGAGCTGGCGTACCGCGCTTTCTCACGAACATGGTGCCTGGGTAGCGGTTGTGTGAATAAGGACGAAGGGGAAGTTGGGTTGGGACCGAGGAGTAGGAATACCCAGGAGAAGAGACGTAAGGAAGAACAGAAGAAGGGTATCAAGAGCACCAGAAATTACAGAAAGTCTGGTGAAATTCGTCAGAGAGGCTGGGGATGTTGGATTGCAGGAGGGGGAAGAAGAGCAGAGGCAGGAGATAGATGCAGATACTGCGTACTTATGGCTCGGGTTCGCGTGGAAACGCGACGCCAGAATTTAGCGCGACTGGACAGGGGGGCACGTCTACTGGTCCAGGCATCGATAACAGATTGGCTGGGAAAAATGTCAGTTCGGCCTCAGTATTGAGGCATCTCCGCCCGTGCCCCTCGGTTCGCGGTCGCATCCCCGAGCCAACAATGCCGCAACAGAGAAGACAGCTATTGCTAGTGACGGTGAATATTTGATGAATCCCGCAGCAGGCTTGGAAATCATCGTTAACGATGTGGAAAAAAACTCGACACTGTGGGTTATTTAGATGCCAGAAACGGGTTGCCGTTCACAACGAGCGGGTGACTTCAAGTCAAATGTCTTGCTTTAACTAGACATCTGCAAGCTGCCACTACATTTCACAGGCGGGTATCACCCTGCCCCCGCCTTTAGCGACGCGATGCTCCCTTAATTGATTCTTCTACCGCTACTTTACGCGTGCAATATCTGGTGGGGGTGGATGCTTCATCACGCTCTCACGTGATTCATGAGGCCAAATGGATTGTGAGTCTTTAATATTCGGCCTACTCAAATCCCACGACGACGTCATGGTTGTATAAATTGGCATGAATCGTCTTGCGCCCTGATTAATTTTGAACTCAGATCATCGCCAATTATCAATTGCCCATGAGGCTCCATACCCTGTGTTCCCCAAGAACGTTTCCAAAAGTTCGAATTCCATCCTTGCATCGTCAAGGCTTTGGACAATCCTCCTGCGTAACAAACATGGCTGCTGCTGCTGAAGCGTCCAAGTCGACTTATCAGCCACGGTATATTGATGTGTGTATTTATAACTAGGTGCATCATGCGTTCGGATTGTTAACCTCATGACCCATTAGATTGGCATCAATCTCGCAGACCCCATCTTCCGCGGCATGCATCATGGAAAAAGACGGCACCCCGATGACTTAGACGGCGTCGTCAACAGAGCTAAGGAAGTTGGGTGCTCCAAGCTGATCGTGACCGGGTCCGATTTCACCAGCTCGCGAGAAGCGCTTGAGATTGCCAAGCAGTACCGTGAGCGATTTGACGCTTGGAAGCCATCTTGAGCCGTGCTGACACGAGTCCCAGCTGGTGTTATCTACACAACCGTCGGAATCCACCCGTGCAGCAGTGCGATATTCAGCAGCTCGGAGGAGGCCGCCGAGGGGGTGCACACCGACCCCGATCCGTCCCAGCCCATCCCCGAGCATCAAGAGCCGGACCCCACCAAGACGGAAGCCATAATCTCCGAGCTCCGAGATATCATTAGGGAAACGACGGCTTCGCAGACCGGGCTCGTCGCCTTTGGCGAATTCGGTCTTGATTATGATCGCCTGCACTACTGCTCCAAGACCATCCAGCTCCACTCCTTCGCTGCGCAGCTCGACCTAGCCGTCAACACCAAACCGCAGCTGCCCCTGTTCCTGCACTCGAGAGCCGCTCACGAAGATTTTGTGCGTCTGCTAAAGGCGACCTTCGGTGAGAAGTTGGAGAAGTTGGAGAAGGGCGGCGTTGTCCATAGCTTTACTGGCACGATGGAGGAGGCTAGGGAGCTTATGGATCTGGGGCTGTACATAGGCATAAACGGCTGCAGCTTCAAGACGGAAGAGAACTGCGAGGTCGTCAGGGAGATCTCCTTGGATAGAATGATGCTCGAGACCGACGGTCCTTGGTGCGAGATCCGTCCTAGTCACTTTGGCTACAAGTACTTGATCGAGAAGAAGCCTGAGGTTAACGGTGCTGATAGCGTGGCAACCCCAGATGCCCCGAAGGCCCAAGGCAAGAAGAAGAACCAGAAGAAGGAGCCGGAAGTTCCCGAGCGTTTCAAAGTCGTCAAGAAAGAGAAGTGGGAGGAGGGCGCCATGATCAAGGGTCGCAACGAGCCGTGCATGATCGAGCGAGTTGCCAAGGCTGTAGCCGGCATCAAAGGAGTTGACGTGGAGGAAGTTTGCGAGGCGGCTTGGAAAAACACGGTCAAGGTTTTTCGCGTAGAGCAATAGATAGACATCAACTAAACGCATTAGAGGGTATCAATTCAAACCACGCTGCCAAGCTATGCATACCTGAGAAAAGGGATAGCCATGCACCATCGCTGGCTGCTTTCTGCAAACAAAGCTTTCATCTCCTATGCTCCAGATCCCTTGTGTCCTCTGACCCGGCCGTGTCGAACAACGCCACTGGTGACACCTCCGTCCCCTGTTAACCATCCCGGCATCCTCTGCCCATCTATGATTCCATTTTCAACCAACTGACGAATGCCAGCAAATACATGCGACCCATGGAACACTAGCTTCACTTTAGGAGTCCACTTTGCCGTGTTGTGATCTCGATCTTCCTCAGCTTCCTTCTCGTCCTCGTCCAGACCTTCCCGAAGGCGACGCGGGAATGGGTCCTCCATAGTTATGTCAACACGCTCGAGACCGTGCTCATCATCCATCTTAGCAGTAGCTCCGAATCTTGCTTCTGCTCGGGCTTTCTTCAAGGAAATCTCAGTGCTGCCAGGCGCATCAGCCTTCCTCTTTGAGCCAGTGATTCTGCTCAGATCTGGCATGTCGTGAGGTGACTCTCCTGTCAATGGAGGAGTAGGTAGAGTCGTGTCAAGCGGTGACTCATTTTTCTTCTTGTCGGCGTAAATCCTCCATCCACCACCAGCCGCATTCGTTCGACCAGGTCCTCTCGTTTGCAGCAATGCTGACAGATTCCTGGTGGCTAAGTTTGTAGGCTTGAGAGTATATCTTTCTCGCGGCCGAGAAAGAGCCTTCGGTATGCCTTCAGCGACGAGATTACGGAAACTCCTGGCTTCCGCTGCTCCTAGCGACCCGGATGTCTGCGACTTTGAAAGGTACACGTAAGGCGACGAGTCGGGAAATGCGAGAAAGAGTGTGCGTGAACTATCAGCATCCGAGTCTGAAGCTGAACCGTTGTTGAGGTGCGCCATGCTCGTGTTGTAGGGACTCTCAACAATGAAGATGCGAATAAGAGTTAGTGAGAGGCCCTGTGGTCGGTACACTTGATAGTAAGCTTTGACATCCGGTAGGACGTGGGATTGGAGATTATTGATGAAGGTTGAGGGATGAAAGCTAGGCAGCTTCAGCGACTCTTTGTCGACTTTGAGCGGCTCCACCTCATCCCCCAAAAGTGTCGCCTGCTTCAGGGGCAAAATCTGGTAGCCCGTCCAGTGTTGGGAGGTTGGATTGTCCTGGAGATACTGAAAATCTGCCAGAGCTAACTGATACAGAGTCAGGCCATGCTGCCAGTCTCCTTCGGTGATGCGTTCAAGAATATCTCTCTTGGACCCCTTCTTGTGTCGCAAGTCGTCTCCGTAGATGGACCGCAATTCTTCCAATGATTCGGCGGTCTGGTAGAATGCACTGTCGTCAACGTCGTCATCCAGGAGCGGCACACAGAGTTGAACGTTGGAATCATTAAGCCATTCCAACGCCAAGCTGATTAGCGATGAGCGAGACAGACGGCTGAGAGATCTCTGTACTGCGGCATTAGATGTGGAAAGCCGAAGCTCTGCCGGGAGGCGCCCTTTGCTTGGGATTGAAAGAGGTGCCATGTTGGTCAAAGCATTGCCGCCGGAGACGAGTCGTAGTCTAATATCGTGCAGTGACGAGCTTCTTGGTTGCGGAGCTTACGCAGCGAGTTTCTCTTAACCTGTTGGTGGATTTACAGCCAAGCGTTGTCTCGAAGGGCGTCATTGAGGCTGAATTCTGCGGAGACGCGTTCTATCCACGTCCGCAACGACGCGTCGTGATGCAGCGCACGGGCAACTTGAAGTGGAGGCCGTGGAGGCCGGGAAGCTGACAGGTTCCGAGGATTAGGTGAGGCCCTGGCCATAGGCCGATATTGTAGCCCGCACTTACTGGGCTAACTTCACACTCACATACACAGCACAATTGAAAAGACAGGGCGGGTTGGCGGGGGCCTGCACGTTGACAAGACTGAAAGCATAAGGGAGACAAGGCAATGGAAGGGTACCTATTAGGTCATAGGGACGGCCATCTGAACGGTAGCTGAGCATGGCAGTTGCAGGTTGCAGAGTGCAGCGTGTGAGGCACAGTCGGGCCTACTTACCGAACAAGGGCGTGGTGCCCCAATGCTGACAGAGAACGGTTGGCGTTCCGAGCGTCGGAGGGCTGCTTAGAAATTCAAGGTCCTCTTCACGAGACGATGCCGACAATTGCCCAGACTCACGCTGCAAGGTTAGCGCCAGAAACTCAACACCAGGCCTAAACGAGACCGGTCGAGTCATGGCTTCCGGGAACTCATCGTGGGACAAAGCTTTTTTACTGCAACCACAACTACAGAGGCTGGTAGGACTATTGCGTGTAAAAGTGAGGTAGGTAAGTAAGGTAGGCAGCATGTGATAATAATGCCACTCTCTTCGGGAGGCCACCCGGGTCAAAGCTCCATTGGTCTCTTACGGGCAGCCAGCCACGAGTGACGACGAGACTCGATTGCGCGCACAGAACATATCGCTTACGTAACAGGTTGAATTATTAATCATCGACGCAACGATTCATCTGAAATGACATTTTTGTCCCAAAGGGCGCACCTTGCAAACTCGAGTGCCAAATCGAGTTTCGTGTGCCCCGAAATCCTTTACCGCCATTGAGTCTTGCTTCATGTCAATTTTTCTAGCGGAAACGCAGAAACAGAGCAGAATGACGCCCTCCTTGTCGATCAACAAAAGTTGCGACTGAACAACGTCAATTGCAGGTAGCTCCGAAATCAGGGGATGGTCAGGTCAGAGATGCGCAATTACCGGGGGGGGGACACGGCATTGTGCTGCAATTGATTCGCCCGTTATCTTCAATGACGGTTTGATGAAAGAGGGGCTTCAAATCGAGAAATGGTCCCCTGTGACCAGCGGGTGCTCGAAAAAGAACGTTGGTTACGAGAGTACAGAGATCGCTCTGCCTGGTCTGCCGTCCTTGGCAGCATCGTCATTGCCGGAACATGTAGAAGCTTAGCAAACGTTGATAGCGGGATTCCAGCAAGTCATTGGCTGTGTCATCGCCCGGTAGCGAGTACCTCACTACCTAGTCAAATCACCGTGGCGTCAGCAGTACTCTGCACACTACATGCCCTGCCACCTGGGTGGTGCTGAGTGCGTGGATGTTCCAGGCCTAACGTTGCAGACGGAGATACGTACTCGAAATTTGCGCACTCGAAGAAGGCACACCAGTGCGTGGGCAGGCTGCGGACATGCTGTCAGCCAATGGCTCCAGTGGGCCAACAGCGTGGGGCTCACATTGCTTGGGGCACTTCCTGGAACGCTAAAAGTTGTGCTGTCGAGTAAAGAAGTTGACTAATACAATCCACTCGGCCTGTGTCCGCAACTCGGGCCTCAGAACAAAGGCTTCATTCTGTCCCATTTTGATTCCTCTTCTCCCCCATCTCATCCACTTCACCCTGAAATACGCAGCTTCCACAAATCTAGCCAGCTATATACGAACTCTCGCTGTGACGACTCCCGAACAGCCGCGTTGCTCGACATCTGAATCGTTACTAGAAGTCGGCAACCGTCTTTCTCACATCGCTCCGATTGCACAGTGCTGCCCCTCATCGAGTGCGCAGTCGCAGTGCCGAAAACTTGGAATCCAAACCCGGCCGACCATTTTCCCGCATCGGTTGGTCCGCGCGGTGCACCCAGCACGCTTGACATTGCTTGGGGGTCCAGCAGCCAAAAACAACCCGCTGCCCCTCCATACGCCATCGCAGCCTTGCGGGATTGACTTCTTGCAACCACACCATATCTCTACGTCCTCGACTTCGACACGACTTCAACGGACTCTGCTCGCTCTCTTGTCGTTGCGCAGACCGTCCGACGACACCGACCTTGCTCCTGCTCGAGCCGTTCCGGCCCTGGATATGTCGCCGTACCCCAGTAACAGCGGTGGGCGCACCGTCAACGTCGCTCACTTCCTAAGAGATCTCAACACCGTCCCAGAGAATAATGCCGACGATCAAGGATTCACTTTTGAGGATGACCTTGCCAACTTTGGCGAAACCTCATTTTTCGACTTCGAGACCGGCCAGCAGCAAGACTACCAAGCAGCGCCCGCAAAGCCTGTCACCGACAGTCAAGCACCATCCAGCGCTGTAACTGAGGAACTGACCTCTCCCATCGGCGACTTTGGCGACCTCTCTTCCATTACAGGTAAGAAGAGAATTTCTTGGTCTGGTTGTCCGAGTCTTGCTATGGTGCAGGCCATACCTAGCTTTGTTCTCTCTTTGTCATTCCCAGGCAAACAAAGCGAATATCCTCGGCTTCACCAACAACGTCACCATTTTATTTCAAAAATCGCCGACATTCGGTTATGTGTATCAGCTAGCCAAGTGGCTGCTGCTCTCTATCCATCGCGTTTTCGGGCAAACGGCGGAAAGATTAGGACAGTGGTGAATCACGGATCTACATGAGTCAAGCGGCTTGTTTATGAACTCTAACCGTCCGATCTTCAGTGCCAAATCAACCTCACCTCAAGGTCGCAGCCAAGAACATGCGACCGCCTTATCACCAGCTTTCTTTCTATTGTTTCTACCCCACTTGCTTCATGCGTAGCCCATGTTTCATTCAGACGTCTTGATTGGGAGTTTTGGCTGCGTTTATGCAAGCTGCGGCCTGCGGTATGAGGGAGAGCCGCGATTCCAGGATTGGAGCTTACAAATTGCCGGGGATGGTGCAATACCCCGTGACTTGCCGTCATCGACCCTAGCAGGGGCTGTCGACCATCTGGGTCTGGGCAGCTGCCATCACATACGGATAGAGCAAGTGCTTGCTGGTTATGGGCTTGTCGTTCCAACATTTAGACTCGCGGAAGCTATTGCTTTTTTGACAAGCGCTATCTGCCCGTCTCCCCCCTCATCCCGCTGTTTCAATGACGCCACGATGCCAGGAACTGACAACCGCCTTTGAACACATATCTGACCATGAACAATGACAGGCGACTTCAGCTTTCCCGACTTTACCAACCCTTACCCTGCTTCGGGTGTCCCGCACTTCGCCGAAGGTCTGGGTAACCTTCAACCTCTCCAGCCTAACCCCCAAACCAACTACGCGCCTCCTCCAGTACCTCAGACTCAAACCCACCACTACGGAGCTCCCGCATCCCGCGCGGCAGAAACCAGAACTTCCGAGTCCCTGAGCGGTGGCAGGCCCGGCCAGAGCTTTGAGGAACAGTCTCGTATCGCCGCTGAGGAGGACAAGCGCAGGAGAAACACTGCCGCCAGCGCTCGCTTCCGAATCAAGAAGAAACAGCGTGAGCAGGCCCTCGAGAAGAGTGCCAAGGAAATGTCCGATAAAGTGTCTCAGCTGGAGGCGCGCATCAACCTGCTCGAGACCGAGAACCGCTGGCTAAAAAACCTTGTCATGGAGAAGAACGAGGGCAATGAGGATGTTGCCACTATGTTGAAGGAGTTTCAGAACAAGTCAACGTCAGCATCGCAAAACCCAGCCAGCTCGGAGCCTGCCAAGGATGAAAAATGAACGGGAGGACGGTGTCTGACACTGGGAGCCTTTCCCTCGACCGAAGCCTATTCACAATGTGTTACCATGCTCAAAACTATGGGGTTTGGCACTGATGGAGTTCGATACCGTGGAGGAACGAGACGAGCAGACTATCTTACATCAGGGGTCCTGGTGGGAGCTAGAGTGGTGAAGAAGGGGCGGGTTTATTGAGCGTCTCGTATTTTCTTTCTTTGGGGGGACCAGCAACATGCGATGAAACTCTTCATATATACCTGCACGATCTCATGATAGGGGTATGTGGTAGAGTATATTACAACATTGAATATTATGGGTGGGCTCAATGACCCTACGCGATGAATGTTACAAACATCCTCCTAACTGTCGCTTGCAAATTGACCCAGGTTACCAGTTGCCAGCTCTGAAGTGAAGACAGGCTATGTGAGTGAACATGTGCAAGGCCATCCTCGACCACTGCCTAGATTGTTAGCTCCATTCAGTGCGACCCGCTCTACATCTCTCCTGCTCCTACGGACTGCGGCGGACTTCCTCGTTTGGAAAAAAAAAGATGCAACTAGTATAGGCGCCATAGTACATCCGCACACATACTCGGCCCCTTAAGCTGAGAAAACTCAACACCATCGCAGAAGTCTCCGCTGCCTAGAGGATACATACTACCTGCCCACTCTGGAATGTGGAGGGCTTGGTAAGAGGCAATCGCACTACGTGGGATAGGACGAGAGAAGGAGAGGAGACGGGTCCATGCGGCCGACGGGTTCCGTGGTGTTCAGATGCAGGGCGAAGGGATTGACGATACATGAAATTTCGACCGAGCCCGTTATGAAGAAAACAAAGGACTGAGTGGATGGGGTCTCTCATTTCTCGTCGCTGCTGCTCTCGGCCTTACCCTCCGCCCCTTGCTGTTACTGCCCGCTGCTGTGCGGGGGTAGCTTGGCTGGCTGGCTGGCAGGCGGGTTATTTCTGCTTGCCCTCGCCGTCGGTCCCATCCCTGAGACTGGCAAGACGAATCTGGTTACGTTTGCCGAGGATCCTCAGTGTGTTCTGCCTCTCAATCTCGGTCATCTCGCCCCAGTTGCTGATCCGCGACATGGTGCCGTCCTGGTGAACCACCAAGGGTCCGAGGTGGTCCAGCCTGGTAGAGACGGCGCCTCCTGACTGGCCGCCCAAGTCTAGGGTGGTTGTCGCAGCGCTGTTGCTGTTGTCGCCTCCCCCTCCTCCCGCGGAGTTGCCGCCAGAAGATGACGACGGCGGCGGCGGCAGACTCAACGGGTGCCCGTGGGTAGAGCCGGAAGAAGGGAAAGAGACTTGTGCGCCGATGGAGTCGTTGGCCGCAGGGGCGTTGGATGTCGTGTTTTCAGGGGCCGTTGACGTGCTTGCCGTGGGGTGGTGCCCGCTGTGGCTTACCCCTTCGGGGTAAGTTTGCTCTGCTGTCGGCTCCGTCTTAAACGCGCCGTTGATGGATGAGGAGGAGGAGTTGGAGGAGAATGGCGACTGGGATGTCGATGATGTGCTCATCCTGTTGTTCAACATTGCGTTATCCAACGTGAAATTCTTGGAGATGGCGGCGTTGACGGCGGTCAGAGCGGGTGATGGTCTCGGGGATTGGTGGGTCAAGAGCCTTAGAGGCGCGATAAAGCGTGGGGTATAGCCAGATGATGGTCTCATCTGGGCGTTGTCTCGTAATAGTTTGGATGGATTGAGAGTGGGATATGTGGTTAGGGAGGTTGATGGTGGTTTGTCAAGTACCTTAGTTTCTGTTTTGTGATGAAGTGGGTCCCGTCAGAAGAGAAGAGAAAGTTCTCCCCTCTTCGCGTTTCTCCAAACTTTTAACCCCTCTCCCTCTTCATAAGCAGACTACTTTTTGTCACATTTTCCCCCACGTAATTTGGATGCTAAAAGCTGTGTTTTATTTCCCTTGTGATATAACTTCCAATTGTCTATGCTACTGTACTAATTCGGAGAAAGACCTTTTGTCTAGCCATCTATGGTGTTGCCACCACATGAACTCTCCTGTATCTATGGCTGAGAAACTCATCCAGAACGCCTTGGGTATGGGTTATCCTCGGTTTGCACCGTCCCGAGTCTTCATGTAGGAAGCCGATTCTATCCGCCGTTGCTAACGCCATCGATGCCTGACCTGACAAAGAGAATGACCAGAAAAAGAAAAATGCAACTGGACATCTTCAGCGACGAACCTCGCCACTGCGACGACGGTCTAGACGCCTGACCACCGCTCCAAGAACGACCTTGAGGATGCTATCCGCCGTCAGAACTCCTTTGTTACCATCCTCCCAGGTGACCGTGTCGACCATGTCACGAAGATCTCCGTCGACTCTATCGCCGAGATCATCGTCAAGCTCGCGCAAAGCCTCACGGGCACCAGGCTCATTGCCGACTTGAAAAAACTGGATACCGATCTGATGGAGAGGAGCGTCGAGCTTGTCAAGTTTCTTGGCGGCGGTGATGATGGTGGACTCGACGTCGTCAGAAGGGGCTCCGTCGGTGATGACGATGATATTGACAGGCTTCACGCTGTCAATATCGTGCTTCTTGCCCTCCAGCACTTGCAAGTATGGCTTGAGGATGCTGTGCAGACGTTGACCGGTGGGAGTAGCTCCACGTGGACGGACCGATGTGAAGATGCCCTCGACCGTATCGGCGCGCCTGATGCCGTAGTAGCCACCGGCGGCCTTTCCCTCTCTGGCGTTGCCGCTAGCGGTGGTCTTGTGGTTGAGGAAATACAGGTCGATGCCATCGTCGTCGTGGGCGGTGCAGATGGGGGTGATGGCGCGAAGGACACCCTGGACCTCAGGCCACGAGCGGCCGGACATGGAGCCCGAGTCGTCAATCACGAAGATGGTGTCGAAGGAGGTTAAGAAGGCGTAGGGGTCTTCGGGAGTCGAAACGCTCATGCCGGAGATCGAAGTGATGGACCCGGCATTGGATGGGACAGGCGACGGGCTGATAACCGGACCGCCGTTGGGTACCAGAAAGTCGGTTCCAGAAGGGGCGGGTGCTGAAACCGAGTACGCCGGGGGAGGCTGAGCGGCGGCTATTCGTTGGTCAGAGACTGTCGGTGCCTGGGCGAAGAAGTTGGCGGAGTGAGGTGGACACTTACCATTGGTAGCCAACCGGGCTTGCGTGAAGGGGTTGTTGCTAGCGTACATGTCGTGAGGCGAACCGGACTTATCAGAGGACGTGGTAGATTTGCGGATGAGCTTGTCCTTGACGGTGCCGAATATGGATCTGCGCATCTTTGTTTGTTGCTGAGGGCGAAATGTGTACTCATAGGAGTCAAAGTCTGAAGTGCAGTGAGGCATGTTGATAGTGGTGGCCTCAGAGGCAGTGATTTGATATAAAGGTCGGTGGGGTAAGAGCTCGGAGTTGGCCGTTCTTTCCACAAAAAAGGTGCCAATAAGCGACAAAGAGGTGTTTGCAAGGTTGTTGAGTTTTTTCTTCCCTTAAGCTCTGATTGAGTCTTTGTGGCTTATTGTTTGAGATTCATTGTGATTCATTCTAGATCCAGGGCTCTTATACCTCAATTCGCGTCTCATAATCTACTTAGAGCCGGTTCGCCTCTTGAATGCCTAACTATGGCGATGAAAGTCAAAGTTGATCTTTGTCCGAGGCGCCAGTATCGTCATCTCCACAGTTGCGGCTTGAAGCTGGCTGTGGCGGTGCTATACAGCCTTGGACTGCGGCCACGGTGTAGTAAGATGGATGTTGGTCACGCAGGACGTCAGATTTCATTGGTCTGCGTGCTGCGCCTCCCAAGGCAAACTGGTAGTGCCTTATGCTTCGCCATGGTTTGCCATCACATGTTTGCGCACTAACACTAAAACTTCGAGTGGACAACTCTGCCGTTGATGCGGCATGTTCAAATCACGATATCTGAGTCATCTGTATCGTAAGTTTTGAAATAAACGTCTTCTCATGGACGAGGTCGAAGAACTCCTACCTAGGCATGGAGCGAGCTTCTAGCGATGCTCACACTAAGATAGCACAGACCTTCCTGTCTAGATAAGCAGCCAAGGTAGATGCAGGAATGCATGGTAGCGGACGGTTATCGCTTCGGCTTTGAGCGAGTCAACTAGGTAGAGAAGAAAACAGGGTAGCTATAGGCGAGGAGAAAGAGCGTAGGGCAGGAGAAGTGGGCTGGGATGAGAGGTTGCCTTATATCTTCATCTTCTTGACTAACGACTGCGCTCATGAGCCACGTAACGAAGCACGGACCAATCTGGAGACAGCTGAGCCACACATTTGATTAGCTGAGGTGTTTACCAGGTTGACGAGGGTCTCACCATCGCGTCGTTCGGGTCATTGTGGAAGTCTCGTTGCGTCAACTTGACAAATGGCGTCGCTTTCTACAGACGATTACTTTGAAATTCATAAGTCTCTTTGGCCATTGTGAGATATGTACCTCCGAAAGCGTCCCCGATCCTTTACTTTCAATTTTTGACAGTTCGGGTTCGTTGACCCACGACGAGAACTCCAGTGCCCTGAATGTCCCGGCGCATGGTCCGGCCTCAGCTGCCGTGGGAGATTGCTATTGGACTAGCCCGCCCTACTAAACGGCTCCGGGTCCGTCTGCGCAACATGCACCGGGGGACTCTAGATTTTCCACAGGACCACAGCACAATTATCGAGATGCACCGCCTCGTGTTCCGGAGGCCTGTCTTCCCCATGAAGTCGCACTCTGCCCGGGACAAGCGATACTGGCCTCCAATGATTGGGCACGTATGGCAAAGGGGAACCAGTAGACGGGGCAAGACGCGATGCGGAGATCCACTCAGGAGACAAGACTGACTCTAGACACCGCTTTTTGCGTACTGTTGTCTTAGCGACGTCAAATCGGAAGCCGGACGGAAGCTGGCCAGAAGGCATAGCGGAGGAGGGGAAACACAAAACAGAAAAGAAAGTCGTGTGCTGCGTCGCGTCGTCGAGTGTCAGCGTTGCGGCAGACTTCTGCAAAACAATCGGTCAGTCTGGGCGGGACTGAAGACGGCACGCACGGCACGGTACCAGCGCACTTAGACCGGAAACACAGTTACACATACCCGTTGTGTTAGGCTGTTTGGTGCTCTCTGGTGGCAGCAATCTTTTGCTGGGCCTGATTTGAACCCCCGTCCTCGAAACTATCTGGTCGTTGACTTTCCGCCAACGTCAAGTGACAGTCCCACGCCCATCTTTAACGTGGGAGAAATCAGCCCTCAACCTATCAGCGTCCCTCTCCTATTCATTAAAAGCCCGCAATTGGAATTCCGAACCTGCATATTGCAGTAGAGCTGCATTCCTGTTCTACAGGGATTTCCAAGCCAACGCCAGGGCCCTAGTGCCGGTGCAGTGAGGAAGCCTTTCGCATCTTCCCTGTATAAGACTGTTTGTGTGCCCTCACTGCTTCATCTTGCAGAGGTGGGCATCCTGTTCTTTATCTCAGCTTCGCTTTGTTTATCTTTCCGTTCCGACTTCACGTCACCTCCTCCTTTCAACGTCATCTTTTTTTTTCCTCAGCCAGGAAAACAGACGGGGCGGCCAACTGTCCACCAAGCATAACCCACAACTTGCCGCCTTTTTACTTTCTGTAGCAGCTTCTGATCCTCAACGTTCCACAAGCCTCAATCGTCAGCGCCCGACAATCAAACACACTTCAGGCGGCTCATCATCATCATGTTCAACCGCAAGTTCTCCATCAACCGGCACACCGGTGTGCCCAAGCCCAGACGCTTTAGTGTTGGCGAGACTGGTGCCAACGGTAAGAAACATCTTTGGCCCCATTCCCGTTCATTCTGCTGTTCTAGCTCTGCGACCTCACCGCCAGTGCGCGCCTCACTCGGACGTGGTCGAGCTGGCAGCAACGCAGCCAGACGGGGAAAAAAAAAAGGGGAAAAGCTTGTCGTCCAGCTGTAGTGTTGGTGCGGGGTAGGAGCTGAACTGCTCCTCTCAGCTCCAACGCCAATGTCTCTAGCGAAGCTGCCCCTCGTTCCCCACACTGCTCCAACTCCCGTCGAATTCGATGTCATTCTTGGCATCTCCCCGATCGGCGGCCACTATAGTTTCATAATCTTGATCAATTGCTAAGATTTCATCCAGAGGTTCAGTCCAAGACTCACAGGCAATTCCGCAATGCCCACGAGGGTCACCAGGCTCACGCCGGTCTCGATGCCAGTCGTTCCTCCACGGGTGTCGTTTGGTGCACAGAGCGCGCCGCCGAGTACGGTTTCCTCGAGGACCCCGACTCTTGGGCCAACCTGGGCCAGGGCGCCCCCGAAGTCGAAGATGATATCGCCGGTTGCTTCCCCCGTCCGACTACCATCGACATCTCCATGGCTGGTCGCGAGTACGGTCCCACGGCTGGTATCAAGGAGCTCCGTGAGGCCGTCGCCAACCTCTACAATGTCATGCACCGCGAGGGCAAGGACAGCAAGTACACCTGGGAGAACGTTGCTATAGTTCCCGGTGGTCGCGCTGGCCTGATCCGTATCGCCGCCATTCTCGGAAACTCCTACCTGTCCTTCTTCCTGCCCGACTACACGGCTTACAACGAAATGCTGTCTCTATTCAAGAACGTGCGTACAATCAATCAAGCCCGGAATGGCGGAAATAGGTCCTGACATTCATTCCTAGTTCTCTGCCATTCCCGTTCCTCTGGCCGAGGAGGACGGTTATCACATCCACCCCGACCGCATTTCCGAAGAGATCTCCCGTGGTTCCTCTGTCATTTTGACTTCGAACCCGCGTAACCCCACCGGTCGTGTGGTTGCTAACCCCGAGTTGGCCGAGATCCAGGACATCTGCCGTGGCCGCGCCACCTTCATTAGCGACGAGTTCTATTCCGGCTACAACTACACGAGCAACTGCGACGGCAGCACAATCTCTGCCGCCGAGAACGTCGAGGATGTCGATGAGGACGACGTCCTCATCATCGACGGCTTGACCAAGCGCTTCAGACTTCCCGGCTGGCGTATCGCTTGGATTCTTGGTCCCAAAGGTACGTTTCCTCTTGTGTGATCGATGTTTGCGGAATGCTAACTCGAGTTGCAGAATACATCAAGGCGTAAGCATCGAACAATGCAGATGCGCAATCGGCCGCTAACTCTACACAGTATCGGCTCCTGCGGAAGTTACCTTGACGGTGGCGCCAACCACCCCTTCCAAGAGGCCGCCATTCCCATGCTCGAGCCCAATCTCGTCAAGGAGGAGATGGTCTTCCTTCAGAAGCACTTCCGCGTAAGTTCAATGTTCGAGTGTTACTTGAGGTGGTTGCTGACATTCACTATAGGACAAGCGCGATTACGTCGTCCGAAGACTGCGCGAGATGGGCTTCGTCATCAAATACGTTCCCGATTCCACTTTCTACCTCTGGCTGAACCTCGAGGGTCTCCCTGACGCCATCTCCGACGGCCTCAACTTCTTCCAGGCCTGTTTGGAGGAGAAGGTTATCGTCGTTCCCGGTATCTTCTTCGACCTGAACCCCTCCAGACGTCGTGACCTCTTTGACAGTCCCTGCCATCACTTCGTCCGCTTCTCGTACGGACCCAAGATGGAAACCCTGAAGAATGGCCTTGACGGCATCGAGCGTGTGGTCAATAAGTTCAAGAAGTCGACCGCTTAAGTTGGACAAGGTGTGTTCTGGAATAGAGGAATGGTTTTGGACTTGGCGATACGCAAGGCTGGATGTTCGACGCGGCGATTAATAGGTCGCGTCCTTTCTTACTAGAAAGCCTTACAGAGGAGGCAGTTTGGAGGCTTACCCAAAAAGCTTACGTGAGATACACTTACGCAGACATCGGCGTGCGAGGACCAATTGATTTTTCGTTGATCCCCGTCTGCCTGATCTGTCTAGGCCTTGCCGATTGTAGCATATGGATCTGGCACAGAAGAGCCACAGCTTCAGGAGTATGCGTGGAAAACCCGGAAGCAAGTATTCCAGTGTGTACTATGCGAATTTCAATTTGTTCTGTCTACGTCCGCGTTCCATTTTCCATGTTCATCCGGTCCTTTGCTGCTCATATCCTCCTTGATCCGAGATACAGCAGTCCGGAGCCTTCTTCTCCCACCCAAAATGCCAAGAAAAACAAAACGTGAAAGTCGTATTTAATCGCGATTACCATTTCCGAAGCCAAATCGGAGGTTTGGTCCCCTGCTGTCCATTGGAATCATGTAGGAACCGAAGACCGTGTTGTCCAAATACCCTCAACAAGGAGAACCCAAATCGCGGTTCCAAAAGTCGGAGTTGATTCCATTGTTATGGTCCGACTGCTGACCAAATTCCCAAACTGGTACCGTGTTTTCTCTTTGCATTTTCAAGAGAACTTTTCTGCAGTGAAAATCGCAAAGTCGTGGAGCTCACAAGCTCGTAATCATACATCGCGGGCCATGCGCCAAGCTCGGAAGGAAGAGTTGTGTGCAATGACAAGGCGCTGGTGGGAAAGAAAGCAAGCGGCAAAAGCGAGACATCTTCACTTCATGCAAATGACATGAGCTTTGGTGATAGAAGCCACTGAAATGGAGGCGCCCGTGTCGTTGCGGACGGTAATGACAGGCGAAACCACCAGCTGGACGCGCCAGTGTTCGGCTTGAAGGATGTGAGAGTCAATGTTGGGTGCGATGGCGACCATAATCTGCGTGCTGAAACGGGCGCCAGCGTCAGGGAAGCGGAAATCGAAGGTGCAGCGGGAAGTGAACATCTTCGCAGAGATGGACCAGGCCTTCTCGACCATATTACGCAGAGCCTCATCGGCTTCCTCCAAGTTGGGGCCACCTCGGTCCTCAGGAAGAAGCAGCGGGCCGAGCATCTCTCGAAGCTCGGCTTGGAAGTACTCGATGCGATGGTTGCGGTAGGCTTCGTAGCGCTCATGGTTAATGCATGAGTTGACGATTGCGGCAATGCGGTCAATGCAGACCTGGAGAGCGCCACCCTGACCAGCTGTGACATACGAGTTAGAACCACGATCCTGTCAACATAGAAAAAAACCAACCTGGCAAATTGTCCATCTCACGGCGGATCTCGCCAATCTGGCGGTCAGCGTCAACAGAGAAACCCTGCCAGGCCTCGAACACGAAAATGCGGCGAACCAACAGATCGATCATGGCACGAGAAATGAGGCAGATGCGGGCCATGCCATCATTCATGTGCTGACGGATGTAAGACCAAGCCTGCGGCTCGCTAAAGGGAGCGTAGAGCGTGGTCATGTAGCGGATGATTGCAACCTCTGATGGGTGCGACATGATTTCGGAGTCGATGGAGGAGGCGAAGCGGAGCACCTAGCTCCGTGCCAGACCCCAGACGCCCTCAAAAGCGCGAGCATAACGCTCGTTATCACCACCTTCCTGGTTAAAGCCGCCTCCGGAAGGGAAAGAGACGATGTTCACGCTAGCGGTTTTGCCCATCGATCTGGGACCACTACCGACTTGACCAAAAGGACCAGGGTTGAAGCATCCCTGGCTGTAGTTGGACGCATGGTAGTTCTGGCCGGAGATTCCAGCGGCGTACTTGCGCTGAAGGGGGATACTGTGTTGTTCGGAGGAACCGTTCTGGTAGCTCTGAGTTTGGCCAAAGCTGGAAGTCGCAGGAAGTAAGGGTGAGCCTCGGGTGAACCCTGACGAGGGTCCCTCGAAGTTGCCAAATCCTGCACGGCTAACCGACCGAGGAGTCGGGCTGGTGAAGGGACCGTTACCTGCGTTGAAGTCATGGCGTGAACCAGCATGAGATCCAAGTCCGTAAGTGTGGTCACAGGAAATAACAGGATTGTCAAAGCGGTTGTCAGTACCACCACCACCATGACCAGGGTGGAACTCTGGAGCGTTGGGGCGGAAAGACGACGGCGGATTGAAGCCTCGATGACCCATCGCAGTGCCAGGGCGGCTTTGCATAGAGTACTGGTTACCGAGGTATCCAGCTCCATCAGACCCGTCGGGCTGCTTGTAAGTGCTGAAAGATTGACGAAGATCACCAGGACGCGAGTAGGGACGCGTAGGTGGCATGCTTTGCTGGCCGGGGGTGATGTTCGAAGCACGGGTCCATCCAGCAGATGACATGGTTCCGCTATCACCGGAGCGGCGACCGCTGTTGAAGTTGCCCGGATAAGAAGAAGGTGGTCCGTTCTGAGTAACACCATAAGGCAGGGCGGATGTCTTGAACTGATCAGAGCTTTGCTGGTGGTTGTGGGGCTGCAGAGCGTTGTTCGTAGAAGGCTTGACTTCACGATGGTTGGACTCCACACAAGGGCGAACCGGGATCAGCTGCATCTGAGACAGGCGAGGAGCCTGGTTCTCCTGCTCTAAGGCAGCAATGCTGGCAGCGTTCAGAGAGGTGATGACCTTGTTCGGCGAGTCACCCTCGTGTTCAGCATACATCCACTGCGAACGCCGAGTGGCGAAGTCATTGACGACCTGGCAGGCAACAGTCAGTCATGTACTTCTGGGAACTTTTCTTCTGTACATACCTCGAGCATCTCCTTCATGATCTCCTGAGTCTTATCATCGCCGTCCTCTTGGTGATCAAGTCTAGCCTTGAACTCGAGCAACTTGTTCTTGTGCTGTTCGATCTCTCCGTGGTAGCCAGCAAGTCGGTTCTCCACCTCGTCGAATTTACCCTGAAGTTCGGAGTAATCGCGCTTGAGCTGATCACGCTCCTCGACTAGGATACTAGCCTCCAGCTTGTTGGAGCAGAGTACCTTCTTATTGTACTCGATGTCGAGGCGGTACTCAGCGACTTCGTTGATCGCTTGACGAAGCATGTTGTTGACATCCTGCGCATACTTCTGGAGTCCCTCACAAAGATCGTTGGCGATCTTGCTGGGAATGCCAGGAGTACGACGAATGGCCTGCTGCGTGGTCATGATACCTGCTTGAACCTGACGAGCGGGAATCCAGGCGGGCTTCCATCCCAGAGTCAGTAGTGCATTCAGATCAAAGTAAATCGAATTAGGATGAAAAGACGATTTAAAAAAGGACAGCGGGAGGAGAAATGAAGAAGAGAGGGATGAGAAGCGACGGGGTCTCGACAAGTGACGCGATTGGGGGCTGACGTACGTGGTTCCGCGCAAGTTCGGAGCGACGGTTCTCTCGAAGAGGGCCCGACAAGGGACCCTCCAGCTGACAGTGAGCGGCGGCCATATCTGCGACGACTGGCTTCAACTGGGTGTGGTCCGCGATGGGTACGATTCTATTTTCCGAAATGCCGGAAAGACCAAGGCGTCCGCGGTGGAAATCACTCCTAGGTGCGCCTGAGGTGTTGGCCGGAGTCTTCGTGTTTGCAGAATCTGGTCTAAAGCCGCTCTGAGAGGTGGCGCTTACGGGGCCGGAACGATGTCCAGTGGGGATGAGGTCAGTAGGGCGACCGGCAAGAGTCGTAAAGATGGTACCTTCCGAGCGAACAGATGCCTTGCCAACCGAGTAGCTAGTCGGGTTCAAGGGGTTTGGCTGGGGTCGCTGAGAAGTAGCGTGGTCGTTAAAAGTGAAGTCCGGCTGCAATTTCGGAGGCAGAGACAGACGATAGTTCTGCTGGTGATCCTGAAGGTGGAACTGACCAACTCCCCGGGCAGGGTCAGGTCCGAAGACGTCAGACGGAGAAGTCTCGCGAACGAGGCTCGTTGATGAGCTGGGAGTCGTTGGCTTTTGGCAGTTCGTCGAAGAAGGCGGGGGATGGTCGGAAAGGCGCACACCTCCGCGACCCTCTCCAGAGCTGTTGCTTGCATTGCTTGAATTAGCCATTATGCTTGATTTTTCCCGTTTTTGCAGTGACGACTGGGAGGTCTGATAACAGGACCAGGACGATCCTGTAGAACACAGAATTCTCCTTCGAGAAGGATAAATCAAAAAGGTGGTGAAAACAAACGTGAGAATGAGGCTGTGATGTTTGGGGAGAATAAAATCGGTGCGAAGGGTTTGAGAAGGTGGGAGAGGAGTTAGTTCGTTGATGTTTGGCAAGATGTTCCTTCCATATAGAAATAAAGAACCAGTTGACGCTAACCCTTTCAGGAGGCCAGGCTTTTCTCCCAAGTGAGAAGCAGTCCAGAAGGCAGATGATGCAAGGCCAGACCAGTATTCTGGTGACTAACCTCAGGTCACCAAGGTGAGCAAAGGTAAGAGGGCAATGATAAGGCTCCTTTTTCACCTCACCACAGCAATGAACATTAAGGGTCTTGTGTGTTTGATCCCAAGAACAGCACTGCAAGTTCTTATTGATGTTGTCCATCTACACCACTGCCATGGCATGGAAGCCAATGCAGCGAGATTGAAAATAGACACCAAATTGATTGCACAAGAATCAGATGGCCCTTCGGCCACTGTTTGAAGATCGTGGAAGAAAAGAGAGAAAGGACAGCAGTTGCAGAGGGAAGCGACCACCTACCAATAAGCAATGAATCTCCTGGCTTTCCTAGCAGGGTCAGTACAGGTCTCTGTATCCTGTTGTAAATATTCCAAGTGTCGTGAGAATACGCTTGACTTTCGACAGTCTGTTGTAATCTGTGGTCAACCCGATGTCTTTGGCTGTGGAGTCTGTCATAACGTTAGAACCAGGCCCGATGGCATACGAGAATTCGGCATACTGACCAGCAATGCGGACTGAGAACAAGAGCAAATCAGGCGTCCGTCATTACGCCAATTTGCCAGGAATATCGCTCCGTGAAAGCAAGAGCTACATAAACCCAAAGCAAGAACAAAAAATTCGACTGAATAGGTCTTCGGAACCGGCAGATCAGGCGCAGAAATTAGAAGTGTTCGTTCTCTGCGATGGTCAGTGGTCACTGCTCTTCAAGGTGAAGTTGGGACAAGTCGTTTGGTAGTTACCTCCTTGCGGATATTGTATCGTCGCCTTCTGTATCGAGTAAGGAGCGCCAAGCCTCGGATGTGAAAGAACGGATTTTCGGTGATATGCTGGGAAAGTTGATTTTGGCAAGTAAGTTCGAGGAGTGACAGAGGAAGAGATGGCTCGAGCTTCAGAAGTATATGATGCTCTCGTCGTCGCAGTGTATAGTGAAGGAAAAGTGTTGGAAGATAGAAGATGGGATAGATAGGGGACCTGAGAAAAGAAGCTGGTGATGATTTGTGAAATGTGGAAGAAGGGAAGGAGAGAAGAGCGGAAGACTTTTCATTCAGGCAATAAGAGCAAGACCCATGAAATTGCTTAGTCGCCAAGGAGACTCTTACCTAAAGCTGAGTGGGTAGTTCTCACCTTAATGGGGACTGGTTCAGTTTCTGAAGAGCTCACATTGGTGTCGTGAAGCGGGTCAGTTGGTTCAACAGGCGGCTGTAAACTGTAGAGCGAGATGGCATGGTTCCTTGGATAAAAGACACTAGGAGGCTTTGCAACTCGGAAGTGAAAACCAACAAGTATGACCCGAGAAGCAGTATAAAGTATAACGATCTGTGAAGATGTGCTTCATGAGGTGCGTGAAAGGGAGCTAGGTAAGTTACAGAATCAACCAGACAGGTCCTCCCGGGCTATGGGCAACTGAATGAGGTTAAACAACGCTTCGGCAAGAATATTCTTCGCTGCGCGTGCAGGACAGCAACTACCATGCTTAGCAGATGTCTTGAACGAAAGGGAGACAAAAGGAGACAGCAGATAGAGAAAGCCGTCAAACCCAAGCTGGAGATAAAAGCAATCGCTTCTGAGAGAGACACACTACTCATTAATGGGACAACCCAGGGACAACGACTACTCACGGTCTTCAAGATGGAGGTGTGAAGATAATACTACGACAGACTATAGGGTTCATCAGATTATACAGGAGGCTCTTGGGAGTGGCTCTTTTGAATTATTGCATGCAAAATAACATGTCCTCGAAGGCTACTTCAGATGTACCGAGCACAAGAGTCTAGAGGGATTGGACTCAGCCTCGTGAAGCCAGAGGCCAGAAATCCAAGGCTGCAATCCGCTTTCGGGAAGGGAAAGAGTCGGGTCTATAGACAGTGGATGGTGAGGCGAGGACGACCGGTTGAACAAGAGTTCAAAGAGATCGTTGTAACATATAGGAGATAGCGGAAAATCTCTGAATGCGGATTGCTCATCAAACTAATTCGCTGAGAAAGAGACTCGCACCGACATACCGGGAAGCCGAGCCGATGTCATAAGGACCAAGCTTGGCGTGATAGAAGAAATAGTACTTCTACCAGTCCAGCTTGCGCCGTTGACAGCTCCAGACTGCTTTCGCGAGAAGGATAAGGACAGATAGGCATACGAGCCAAACAAGGGAATGGCCTTGGTGGCTTAGTTCGTGTCAGTCTTCGATCAATACTACTACAGAATCATATTTAGTTCCTAAAAAGGATTTCATGACTACAACCTCCCTTGTACCTTACCCAGACGCCGCTGTAGCAACCTGCTCCGCGTGTAATGGAGGACGTGGAAGGAAACGACCTAAGGTACAGAATCAGCCAGAAAATATTGGCGGCCGAATGTGGAAACTAATCAACGTGTTTCTGCTGGAGAATCAGTGCGGTGTCGATCCATTCTCTGGTGGTGGTTGGGTAGACCTTTCGTTCTCCAATGCAGTGGAGACCTGGCCAGACTAGAAGAACAGCCAT
This sequence comes from Colletotrichum sansevieriae, assembly GCA_026260285.1. Taxonomy (NCBI): domain Eukaryota; kingdom Fungi; phylum Ascomycota; class Sordariomycetes; order Glomerellales; family Glomerellaceae; genus Colletotrichum; species Colletotrichum sansevieriae. The sequence goes on along the minus strand of JAOQIF010000006.1, from coordinate 92,385 downwards.
ATGGGTCCTGTTGACGTTCGCTGTCATCCTATGCCTAGGAAGGCGAGCAAGTGGCCGAACGTCGTCTGGTGCATGATCAGTAGTGGTCTTCAAACACGACTTTGGTGAATACGGACGTTTGGAATCCTAGACGATGTTTTATCGAGGCCATTTATTAGCTTTCAGATCGCTCGTGTGCGAGAGAACAAACTGCTGTAGACGGCATCTACAACAGGTGACGCGTCGATCATCCTGCCTCCGAAGTAGCGGCCATTGAGACCCCTGATAGCATTTTCGCCTCCTTGGACCTTGTCGAATTTGAGATAGATGTCGCCCTTCGAGTTAGGGTCGACAGCAATGTGGACAACGCGGCCGTACTTCTTTTCTGCTTCCATTCGAACGTCTTCTTCCAGCTCCTTGACCCAGTCGTCACCCTCTTCCCTGGTACATGGTCAGTAAATACATTCTTATACGCAGAGGACAGGACGTACTCTTCAGGGTCGAACATGTTGTGGAGAACCACACATCGACTGGCCATGCTCACGTTTACTGGCAGTGGCTTGATTTCGGTCTTGGGCTTAAGAACCTGTCGCTCATCTGCTCCATTCGAAGCTTCATCAGTCCTGGCAAGTTTTCTCATCAGGGCATCACGGCTGTAGTTGTTAAAGTTGACTCCGGCGACGTCGGTGTCGTCCAAGGCGCTGGCACCGCCAGACTTTTCGCTGTCTCGTCCACCTGCACGGTCGAAAGCCGAGGTTTGCGGACCACGGCCGCCCGCGCCCGAGAATGCAGAGCCTTGATATGCCGGGTTTTGGCCAGGGAATCTCTGCAACATGTTGGCAGTACTCTCAGGGGTGAACTTATCGTTTCCGAGGCCAACACGAATCGGACGACCAGCTAGGTCGAACCCGTTCATCTTCTCCAGGGCCTCTCTAGCTTGGCTAGCTTCGCGGTACCTAGATTGAATTAGATGACGTTGTATGGAAGAGATGGAGAAGCCTTTACTGTACGAAACCATAGCCTCTACTGCGGCCATTATCGTCCTTCTGAAGCTGGACGAACTCGAGTTCACCGAACGGTTCAAAAACAGCCTGCAAGTCCTGTTCGGTGACGTTGAAGTGGATATTGCCAACGTACAGCCGGTGGAAAGGAATCGAGTTCGGGTGAGCGCCGGTTGTGGTCTCGGAATTGCGAACCTGGCGGTTCTTTTCGGCCTCTGTGAGCTGAACAATGATAGGGATACCTAGCAGCTTCTGTCCGGTAAGTTGAAGAGCTTGAGTGACAGATTCCTCGTTCTTGAATTCAACGTAACCAACTCTGGAAGCTTGTCAGTGTTGCCACATGGATAAGAAGCGGAGATCAGCTTACCCTTTGGATCTCTGGCTGATGCGGTCCTTGACGATCTGGGCCTCGTTGACGGGGCCAACCTTCTCGAAAAACGCCTTCAGGTCGCGAGTGCGAAGACGGGCGGCGAGCTGCTGGACAAAGACAGTGCGGCGATCCCGTTCATCTTCAGTAAGTTGTGGTGTTGCCTCACGCTTGGTATTATCTTGACGTTCGTCGTCCCTTGCCCGGCGATGGTCTCCGGAGTAGCGATCAGAACGATCGCGGCGGTCGCGGAAGTCACGGTCATCGCGTGACGAGCGGTAAGAGCGGTGGGGTGAGCGAGAGCGGGAGCGCGAGTGTCTTCTCCCGCCTCTGTAGTAATCACCATCTCCTCTGTGACGACGTGAGTGACGGCGGTCATCATCGTGGCTTCTGCTTCTCCGCCTACTCTTGTGGCTGCCAGCGTCGCTCCGGGGGGTGGATGCCTTGTAGTCGTCCGGGGTGCCGCGTCTGCTTCGTGTTGAGCTACGTTCGCGGCGATCGCGGTCTCTGCGGCGACGATCGTAGTCGCGATCACGGCTGCCATCGCGGCCACGATCACGCTCTTTGCGTTCGGGGCGACCTCCACTGTTGCGGTCTTCCACGTCGTTGGTCTTGGGCTTCGTCTCGGTTGAGCTTTTTGCGGTGGCGTCAAGAAGCGCCTCTACGTCTAGACCGGACATCTTGCCTGTGTTGCGTTGCGATGATGGTGCAGCGACTGTCCGGTTATCGTCGATACTTGATTCTATGGGATGCGCAGATATTCCAGCGACGTTGGCGGGGAGGAGGCGATCAGGTTACGTGGGATGGGCCCGATGGGGAGGTTGGCAAAAAGATCTCGGGCAGCGCAGGCACACTGAGTCGGGGTTGGGACCAGTCCAGGTTGGGAGATGCCGTGCCAAGCAGCAAACGACCCATAGAGAAAAAAAAAAAAAGCGGCGCGGACTTACGTGGTGTGGGGCTGACTCAGTCGAGCCGTCTGTTGCATGTCTTAATAATGGGGATCACGTGGTCCGCCCATTCCGCCTTCGTCCCATACTTTCATTCAACTGAGGTGCTTTGCAAAACCAGACTTTCAAACAAGGTCCGACCAGACCTCCTCTACGATTGACCGTGAACTGGTCTGCTGTAGCGGTACACCGTGGACTGCGACCATGGCGCACGTGCTATTGCTTCATTCGCTAGAGCTCTGGAATTTGCGCACAGGCAGACACCGAACTCGTTGCCGTAATGGTCAAGAACATGGTCACAGTCATACTTAGAGGGAGAAGAACGCGCTTTCTAATTAAGGCAGGGCCTGCTGAGATGTGGTATCATTCAAAATACTCTGTACTGAACAAGCCGTCATGATGAGTTGACGGCTCTTCCCATCGCCGCATGATAGCTGGCGGGGGCGCTGTAATACGCAAGAACCAGCTCAACCATTTCCGTCTCCTCAAAACGCCTGATGAAACGACCCCATTACAGCGTAAATACCATGAGCGTATATACATGGGGGCACGTGGTTAAGAATGAGCAAACATTGCTCCAACAGGCATTAGAATAGGCCCCCGGTTTGTCAACTCAATGGGCATGAACTTTTGGTAGATAGGATTATTGCGTCTTGACAATTGGGGGCAACTCAGTGCCGAAAATGCTGTCCCAGAACCGGCTGGTGACGCCGAAGCCGAGCTCGTAGTCAAGGAAGTGATGCTGAAGGTGGTACTTCTTGAGCTCCTTGTACCAGAGAGGCAGGTTCTGGTGGTGAAGGAAATAGTGCGTCAGGTCATAGCAGATATAGCCGAAGATGCCACCGCAATAGACGGCGGTAGCAGCGTGCCAGCTGTATGAGAATACCCAGTGCGCCAGCCTGTAGAAGGGTGTGGCGAGAACGACGAACAGAGTCGGCGGCATTACCAGACGGTACTTGTCCATGGGGAGGTAGTGGTGGATGCCATGGAGAAGGAAGTGTGCAGTGATGCCCACGCGGTTGTCAGGGAGCCACCTAGTCTTAGGGTTAGTCAAGGAACTTACGTTTCAGGATGTATGACAACGTACTTATCTAGGTGAAAGAGAAATCGATGCAAAATGTACTCAATCAGGCTCCAGAGTATGAAGCCAAACATCCAGTAGCAAACTTCTTGGAAGGTGCTGTCCATGCCCTCTCTGGCCAAGTAGGTTCCGTATGCCACCGGCGGGAGCCATACAACAGGCACAACCCACCACGGTGTCTTTGAGAGGGGTTCCAAGAAGTTGCCGAACAGCGGTGCAGACTCGCCGCCCTTGTAGTGACGCGGGCGGTGAACTTGGTCGAGGTAGAACTCCTTGCTGAAGTTTCCGTACCAGATCTGAGGGAACAGGGGGCGGCTCAGGTCGAGGAACTTGTGCTTCTTATAATCGCTCGAATAGTCCGTCTCCTTGCTCAAGTCCTCTTCGCTGGCCATGCCGGTTCTGGGGTGGACCCATCGTTCACCGTCCCAGAGTTCGCCTTTCTCGTTCATCTTAGGACCCTCGTCCTCGTGCTCTTCCTCCGTTCTGGCAGTGCCGTCGCCATTGGCCTTTCCGTTCGCGTGTCCATTCGCATTGCCGTTGACCTTACGGACCGAACCGTTGACCGACTTCTGAGAAATGACAAAGCCGACCAGGGAATCGTCGAGGACTTCGTAGGCGGCCTCGGAGTGAGGGTGGGACGTAGGATCCTTTAGAATGGCCTCGACGTCCTTCCCGGCGTACTCGAAGACGAGGTCGGCTCCACCGGGGTGGTCTTGAGCGAAATCAGTGACGTCGTAGACGTTGGCGCCGATAGTGACATAACAGGACTTCTCGTTATTATGAGCCTCGACCTCGGCGCGGGTGAAGGTAGGGAGGGTCCGCGACGGCATGGTTGTAGAGTGTGATGAATCCAATGCGGCTACGATGAATGGCGGCCTAAGCTGAATCGACTCGGACGGACTTTTTGCTGGATGATTGCGAAGGCCAATTATGAGGTTGAGTGGCCAAGTCCAAATTGGACGGGAAAGGAGGCGGTGGTGAACAAAGAGAGTGGACGGGTTGGAGTCGCAGTAATCAGTCGCAGGCTCTGGCGAAGAGGGAAAAGGGAAGGGAGCGGGTCGAAGCGGCGCGGGAGAGGAAAAGGTATTAAGGCGGTATTCGGTAAGGGGAGGTAAGTAAACAGAGAGGCGATCTCATGCAAAAAAAGGAGCCAAAAGCCGGGAGGGCCGGAGGGGAGGCAAGAAGGAAGGCCGGGACTGAGGCTCGGTGGAACAGGGTGGTGAGAGACGAACGGGAGATGGGGAGAGGAATTAATTAGGGGGGTGGTGTTTGATTTGGGGGGATGGGCAGGTCCAGGAGAAGCTCTCAAGGCGAGCGCAATCTCTCTAGACTGAAAAATTGCGGCGTGGTGGCGTTACTCTGGCACCTTGCGGAAGCTTGGACAGCCGATTTGTGGTTCCACCGCTCGACTAGTTCAGCGTAGGTGTTCTTCAGGGTTTGCACTGTGTGTAAGGTAGGTAGTTCGATGTGCACACAAATCCCGACAATTTCCACCCGACCTTTACAGAACTGTATGGAGTAGTGTACAGTAGGAGAGTTGGCCTGCCTCATCTCAGCCAGCAGCAGTCGAACATGTCCAATGAGCGACGGGGGCGTGTGCTGAACTTTGTTACTTCCATGGAAGTGACTACCTTACTGGACCACGGGAACATAGGAATTGGAGGGCTAGACGGTGGGTGATTGATTCCAATGTCAACGAAAATCTGCAAGTGGGAATGGCCAGGGCAAACGTCGATGGGCATTGGCAGATTCAGCACCAGACCGGGGGGAGAAAGTTGCATGGCAGTTTGAGATGGGGGAAATGGCGACGCTACACAAAACCCCCTCCCGTGGGATTAACTCGTTACAATCACCGAGCCATGAAGCCGGACGCTGAAGTAATCATGGCACCAGGTGCCAGCAACGCTGCGACGTGCCGCTGAAAGGTCTGTGCAGATCTTCTCTGACTGGCGGGTTTTGGACGTGTTATGGATATATGCCATGTTGCAAGCGGGATAGAGAGGTAAGGGAATTTAAGGTAAGGTATCTTGGTGTGAGGGGTGTCTTAAGGTGTGTGTAATGCGATTAATTGCTAACCATAGATGCCTACTGGGCGATATATCTATATATCCTTGCTTACATAATAGGGTGGCCTTATGGGCTACCTAGGTAGTGTGACACTTGGGTAGGGCAAGGTAAGTTGGGGGCGGGATGCGGTGTACTATGTAAATAGCATAGATGGTATGGACGATCTACACCTCCCTCTCATGTGCACAGTAGATTTCTGGCTTGTGGCTCGTGACTTGCTAACGGCAAGGACACTCGCCCGTGGGACACACTGAATGTCAGGTATCGCGGATGCATCTACGTCTTAGCACCATCGGCAATAGGCCGTGACCTTCCAAGACTGAGATCGCGGCGAGTGCCGTGGCGCTCGTTGGCAGAAGCGGCGATCTGTGGCCTGATGAGTAGGGCATGGTTGGGGGCCATCCTCTGAGAAACACACAATGCGCTTTCCTTTGCACGTTGCAACTTGCATGTTGATGCATTAATATGGGATAGTTGAGTTGGTTTCTTTGCTCTGGACTGGGCCCCTATCTTAGTAGACGCGCACACCCCCGTCATCACAGGACAAGGAATGTGGTTTGATATGTGGTGGCTGACGCGCCACTCTTTCAAGCCTCTCAGCAATTGTACTAGTAATGCTGCGGTATACCGACCTAAGGTCCCTAAGGTAGGTACTATCGATATGGAGTCTTGGAGGCCACCCACCATCCAGTCCACCACAGTGTATAACTCTCCGCACTCCTTGCTCCTGTCAACGTAAAAGTCCAGTCGAGCTCAACATGGAAAAAAACACGGCAGCTAGATCCAACCTTAGCTAGCAAACATGCTTGATCATCTCGGTGGACTGTATTTCGAGGGAAGAAGCCTGAACTGCATCAGGGACGCCTCGGCCGGGCCAATGACGGGGCTCAGTACCTAAGATAAGGTAACCAGGGAAAGCAGACCCCACCTTTGCCTTACCTCATCAGCACCCACCCTGTCGCCTGTCCAGTCCCGCCGCGCGCGTCTTTTATCTCATGGAACGAAGTCCGGGCGTCCTCAGAAGTGATGGAGGGGCGCTATCGCTGGCCGTTGATGTGTGCTGAGCTCAGCGCACAGAGGTGGCGGGGTAGGTACAGCAGCTAGGGATACCAGCCGCGGAATGGGATAGCTCCAAGTATCTACACAAGCCAAATCGCCTGCAAGATACTTGGGCTCATGTTTCGCATTTTCTAACGAATACATCCTTCAAAGCAACATGCAGCAGCACATCATAGCCTTAGGCAGCGATCCGCTTGTTGCTTGAGCTTGCTTTAAGGTAGTGTAAAGTAAAATAAGGTAGAGACGATGGAGGGGCCTGCTCGCGGCAATCAGTTCATGCCCTGGTCACCAATCCAGGCGAAGCGCGACAGGATCAGTCCGGCCAGCTTCCCGGCTGGCAGTGACAGACTTCAAGGTTATCAGTACTTCATTGGGTAGGTCTGCCCTGTCGGTTGATGATGAGCAAAGCATGACGATATGCCCACATCTGCGCCGCGTGTAGATGGTGGCTGTTTGAACATTCAGCACCTCAGCTCAGCTAAGAATGCCATACATGTGTGACGCAAGCCAATCGCCTCTCTGTTTTTCACAGCCAAGCTTTCAGCTGTTTGTTTTTTTTTTTTTTTTTTTTTTGGCTCCTTCCTTCTGGGCAGTCTCCTCCATCGTCGCTACCCTAAGGTAGGGCACGGCAACCAGAGGTGTCGTCAGCAGTGATCCTAACTTGTGGCGGGGCAGTCAATCTGTACCTCGTGCTAGTGAAATCGCTCCATATCAACCCTATGCATTATCCGTGACTACCAATCCTGTCGCCCAGAGATCCCAACCCAAGCTGCCAAATTCTTCGCGCGGTACGGCTTTGCCGTTGACGTACTACCTTGGGTTACCTTGCCTACCTCACGGGAACAAATGTACTGTGATGGGGTGATGGCCAACCTGAAGTGCCTTGTAAACAAAAGGTGACAATTGCTAGTAGGTAGCTGGAGCACCCAACCTAAAGCTCTCGTCAGCAAACTCTCAAACCCGCCCCCCAGTCGTGTATGTTCGGCTCTTCCTGCCTTGCATCGCCTTGCATCCATCACCTTGCCTGCTTGAGCTCCCTGGCTTCATCTCACAGGAACTCAGCTCAACTAAGCTGAGCTTATCTTGCCAGGCTTGAACGTCCCTCGCTCAACCTCACCACACCCAAGGGCTGAATCCCAACCTCGTGGACAAAGACCCATCAAACAACGACCCCTCAACTGCACCCCGAGCATCCGACGAGACCTTGCGACTGAACTTCACACCGCGTCTTCCCCGTCTTCCAACCCTCACTCCGAGACTCCCGCGACCCTGAACCATGGCTTCATCCGGTCTCGGGAGAGGCTCCCTTCTGCTGGCTTTTTGCCTTCTCCTGGTGCTTCTACCTGGTCGCGCCGCGGCCTTCGGTGCCGGAAACATTCCCTCTATTGCCCAGGTACTGTATATGTTCCGTTTTGCTGCGTTCGCGCAAAATCAACTAACTTGCGATTCTCAGGTCGAGGGCCATAACTGGCGCCATGGAGGTACAGTAAATACCCCCCTTACCCTGTAGATTAGCTGACATGATTGCGCGCAGACATTGAGGATATGCTCAAGACCATTGCCTTCTTGAAGGGCAAGAAATGGACTTCCATGCTAGTGTCTAGGGTCTACTTTGGCAATTGGCTTCGTGACTACTCTCAGGCTGTCGACGTTGGCAGCTTGAAGGGAGTGAACGCTCCCACCATCAGAATCTTGGTTTGTGCTGTCGCGTGACAAACTTTTCGCGGACTTAACGTTCTGACTTCTATCTTCAGGTGTGGGTATTGTCTTTCATGGCATTCGGCTATGCGACGGAAGAGTTCGAGGTCACCGAGGAGCGCCTCGGCGTCTATCGCCCCGAAGAGCACATCGACAACCCCCTCGGCTATGCTGATGGCATGGATGCCCGCAAGTTCGATCCTCGTCTTCGAGGTCCCGTGGACCCCGTCGAGACAAAAGTTGATCCGCGCACTGGTATGAAGAACTATATCGCAAACGAATCAGGCGGCTGGGCAACCAGTGCCGGCTACTTGCGCTTCAGTTTTGCCCGCAGCATACACTACGGTCGCATGTACACGAATGGCTCTCGCGGCTCGGGCAAGGAGGAAGATCTCTCTGAAGCCTTGCGTTGTCTCGGTCAAGCGCTCCACTGCATGGAAGATTTCAGCGCTCACAGCAACTACTGCGAGCTTGCGCTTCGAGAACTCGGATATCACGAGGTTTACCCTCACTGTGGTGCTGCCACCGAAATCAACCTCAATGGACGCCGAGTCTTTCCCTTGGTCACTGGAACTTTTGGCGCTGTTGACTTTCTCCACTCCGTCCTCGGAGAGGCTACTGATCACTTCACTCAGTCCGAAGTTGATGAGATGAACGTAGCGCTTCAAAACGCTGAGGGAATGACTGCTGGTATTGGAGGAGGAGGACCCTCCGGAGGCTCTTCGGGTGGGCTTAGCAGTATTCCAGTACTCGGAGACCTGGGCAAATTTGCCGGGCTCGGCGGTAGCGGTGGTAGCGGAAGCCGTGGGCTCTTCGGCCTCGGATCCAGCTCATCTTCCTCGAATAAGTCCAATGACTTCATCTCTCTCGTCGACCAGCTTCCCGGCATTGGCGGAGGGTTGGCTAAGCAGGCCAAAGAGTTGCAGACTCGCTCAGCTGAACAAGAGCGGGAGAACCAGCGCATGGGTAACTATTCTAGCGATCGCGGAGATCTCTCTCGTGATAGTGCGAACCAGGTTCCAGGCATGAGCACCAACTTCGATCCGGTCAAGACGGCCAAGAACATCTACCCTATTCTCCAGTTCAGAGACAAGATCGTCAAGTCCATCAGCAACATCATCTCCAAGGTTCCCGGCCTGGAGAAGCTCCTGGACCACATCAGTGAGACACTGACAGCATTCATTCTGGGACTTTTGGCGCCTTTTGTTCGGCCCATCATCAACCAGGTCTCCAAGGTTCTCAAGGACGGCTCCTCGACTGTTATCAGCGCCAGCTCCAACTCCCAGCTGGAGCCATGGAAGAACCCAAGCTGTGATGACCCCACGCATTCCATGCTTTCGAAAGACCACTTCACCAATATCCTCAACTCGTGTGCTGGCAGAGTCGCTGCAGCTATCCTGCAATACGTCGTCCCGTGAGTACAAGTCTGCCTGGACTAGCTTTCGACATTAATCTGACAGCCCATAGCCGCGTTCTGTACGCTTGGGAAAACCCCGGTGTGCCAGTTGACGAGGTCGTCAACGACGTGCTCCGTGCTTTCCACCACCCGGCCATTCGCGACGAAAGGGTTGAAATTCAAAGAACCATGTTCGAGACAGTCCGAAAGTGGGTGGACGAGAGCCCTCTCAAGCATCAGATGTCCAGCCTGCTATCGTCTGAGTCGGTCAAGGCTGGCAAGAATCACATTCTCAGCGGTCGCGAGGGCTCCAGGAGTCACATTGATGGCCCTGGTCACTCTTGTGGCGGCGCCTGGGATAGCTTCGGCGAGCTGGGCCACGGCAAAAACAAGGGCTCACTCTGGGGCCAGATTAAGACGAGAGATCTCAACTCCATGGACGGAGATGACAGGAAGCCTCTGTCTAGCTCGCCACTACCTCCGCAAAACCAGAACTTTGGTTATGACCGAGATCAGAGAGCAAGCAGCCAGCCCCATCCCGGCGGCGGCTTTGAATCGTCTCAAGGACACGCCTCGGGCTACTACAGTCAACCCGAGCCTCATGGATATGGCCACCACCAGCCTCCTCCTCCGCCCCAGGGACAATGGGGCCCTCCGCAACCACCTCAAGGCTATGGCGGACCGGGCTACGGCGGTCCCGGCCCCGGATATGGAGGGCCGCCACCGGGTCAATACGGAGGATATCAGCAACCCCCGCCTCCTCATCACCACCACCAGCAGGGCGGCTGGGGACAGTTCCCAGGTCAGCACCGCTACTAGTGACAACAACCGACCATGAAGGGCAATAAGTCAAAGGATGATAATCTGGCTGGCTACTGGAGTGCTTCTTGTTAGGTATTATTAGGAAAGGGAGACGACTGCTATGAAGTCGTCTAGATTAGTCAAACGATTCCCAGAGATACGAATGCAATGATTCATTCTACTTCTCCATATGTGCCTGGGAGGAGTTTGCCCTTTCCCCCTCTTCCTTTTCCCCCCCCCTTTGCTATTATGAAATCATGTTCACTTCTCCAGCGGACTTCCACAGACCAAGCTTCACCCTCACTTCGCAGAAGATGCTCTTATCGTGAACTGTTGTTACTAATGGTATTTTTTGAGTTCGTCATGTCCATCCACCCTTGCCTATGCGCTGGAAATGAACACTCATGTTTGTTTTGAAATGGGGCCATCGCAATGCAAAATATGGCAAACTTGAAAACCTATCTCTTACCGCGTCGGGGGTCTAGCGCTTCCGCCCTCCTCTTATCACGAATCTCCTTGGTCCCGAGACTGCCGACGCCGCCCTCGGAACGTCTTTCCCAGCCCCCGAGCCTCACGACGAGACACGTCGCATTATCGCCATCGTGCGAGACCTCCGTCGCGTACTCGACGACGTTCTTGGCGCCCTGCTCCGGCGTCCTGGCCTCTTTGATCACGTCGACAATCTCCTGATCGCTGAGCGTGCCCGATATGCCGTCGCTCATGAGTACCAGAAAAGAGTACTCGGCCGGGCCGATCTCGACGCGGGTGATTTCCGGCTCCGCAGACACGCCTATGCGCTTGCTCCGCATGTCGCCAAAGGAGCGGCTGTTTGCCAGCCCCATGATTCGCTCCTCGCCGAAGCTGTCTCCGGATACCATGGACCCGGCTGGGGCATACCGACGGAGACGGCGACTCTCCGTGGGGGTTGTGGGGTGATGGTCTGATGTCAGAGGTTGGGCGAGGCCTGTAGTGGTCTGACAGAGGAGTATCCTTGTGTCGCCCACATGGGCGACAATCAACGTAGACTGGGCGTTGGGGTGCCAGAAGGGCGCTGGTGTCGGAGTTGAGATGAGGGCTACTGACGCTGTCGACCCGCCTTTGAAGCGTGACATGCCTCCGATTCCGTGGCCTGAGGGAGGCACATGAGGCGCACCGAGGATTTCGTCGCTGTTGAGGGGCGAATCGCCGACGCGCGGATCATCGGGGTCTGGCTTGCGAGCTTGAGCAGAAATGAAGTCCAAGTCTGCTTTGAGGAAAGCGTACATGAGAACAGATTCGACTGTGATCGGAGGGCCGTCGCCACCGACCTCCTCTCCATCTTCCGGTTCCTTGAAGAACTCTGGATTGAACCGCCGAAAGTAGCCTCCCACGGTCCTCTTGTATTGCTCTACCAAATCCTGCTCCAGTTTGACGGCCTTTGGGATGTCCTCCACTTTAGCCGAGACGGGGTCAACTCCTTTAATGGGCTCCTTTCTCTCGGGATTCTTCACCGCACCATGGGCATCTTCCTCTGGTACCCGCATCTCTCTCCGAACTTCCTCCTCAGATTTCATATTGAGCTCTTCGTGTCTATCTGCATCGTCTTCATCCTTGCGACCCGTCTCTCGTGCTAAATTCTTCCCGAGGCTACTTTTGAGCCCAAACTCGGCAGAAGCTTGCTCTATGTAGCCATGCAACTCGTCTCTCAAGAACTCGGCACACTGAGATCCCCCGTGGCCGTCGAATACGCCAAAGTAGAAGACTTGGGGGTCGCCAAGTGCGCTGTCCGCCGAGGTAGCCTCGTCTGGCTTTTGTATAGGTCTTCTTTGGAGGCTCATAGGAGCCCGCTTGGCGAATGCCGGCACGCTTATGGTTCCGGCTTGGTTTGTATCCTCGTTATAAGATCGTTGGCCTCTCGATGAAAAGACTCCGAAGTGGTGCTTGGCTCTTCGTAGTGGAATTCGAACGACGGTGAGATCCCTGCTGGGCATATTGAGAGTTGCGGCCGCAGGGGAGGACCCTGGCTTCAAAGGATGAGGAGTCGATGCGTCGCGGGGAAGCTTGTGTCCAGGTCCAGATGATCGAGAGTCAGGGTGCATCGATGACGACGGCAGGTGGGTGACGAAGTAATCGTGAAAGTATCTCTTGTCGCCGAAACATGAGCGTTCCTCGACTCCCAAATTATGCTGTGTCGAGATTCCAAAGCGCTTATGGGATCGAGTCAGGTCTCTTCGAAGGACGGCTTCCTGGTGCTTCCATCGTCGACGCTGCGAGAATGTGGGGGAGGAAGCTTGCTCTCCGAGTGCATCTTTGGCTTTGATCTTTCGATTCGTGTAAATCGCTCGGGAGAATGGCGCCGACGGGACTCGAATTGTTCCATGGTGTTGCGCAATTCGTCGCGATGCGTGGTACCATGCTGTAGCTGGCATTGTACTAGGTAGGGGTAAGGAGGTTCAGGCAAGGACGTCGGAAGCGTCACCGGCACCGTAGCAGCTCGAATAGGACGGTCTCACTACTTGCAGACGCCATGGACTGTCGTCTTTGCAAGTCGAGAAGTGAAGGCGACGGCCTCGGCGACTGCACGTAGGGGGATATCGGCGTCGGTTCGGTCAAGTCACAGAAAAGAGGGGAAATGACCGTCAGCTACACCGTCGGCGCCGTCGATGCATTGAGCTCGGCAAAGGATATCACGACTTGGAGAAGGATCTAGCCTCCGGCACACGAAGGATCAGAGGAGTCGTATCTCGGTGGAAGGCCCATCAATGTTTGCGTATGTAGCGTCCGGTCGAACACATTGATAATGTTGGATTGGGTTTGGCCAAGGCAAATGAATGGCTGGCCCTCGGTTGGATCACGGATGGACCAGGCGACGTAGTAAGACCGACCTGGAAAGGAAGGACGGAGAAGAAGTGGCATTCTCCTTCATGGGAGTTTCCGGGTCCTTTCCGCACCCTGCTTGCTTACCTAGGTACCTTAGGTAGGTTGTGGGCGGCGCCCGTGTCACCTAAACCTCCAGCCCATCCCGCATTGTACAAAGTGCCTTACCTAAGTAGGCACCTAAGGTACCTAGGTAGTCTTCCTCGCAAGGCAATGGCGGAGTCCCTACCTAAGGTAAGGTGGCGTCCGGTTGCTGCACCACTGACGCGCAGGTGCTCTTATCTTATCGGACACACAGTACCTATTTGGATTCTGAGGTCTATGGCGAATCAACTGGATGACCGACCCACTGTAGGGAAATAGGCAGTCTGATGAGGTACCTAGCTAATAAGGTAGGTAAGGTAGTAGAGTAGTATGTTTCTTTGCACGCACTTTTACTCTCCAACGACAACCACTTTCTGCTCGAAAGCACCTCGTTGCCAGATTGTCTGCGAACCTCCTGAGAATGATCCGTCGTACTCTGACTCTGTCTCTATATGTCGAATTCTGAATCCCCGCAAAAAGTCGCTCTCAGTCCTGCTGCGCCGTCTTACGATGGAAGACTCAGCGCCAGTTCAGGATGACACATCGGATCCGTCATCGGGTGATGCCCGCGTCCCTGTCGTAGTCGACGATGGTGGAGATATCATGCTTGAAGTTACATTCGAGACATCGGGCGAGACTATTTCTGCTGCTCGAAGGACATGGCAGGCTGCATCGAAGAAATTCGGCGGTCCGCACATCCTGCAGCCCAACCTGAGCCCGAGCATCAAAGTCGCCTACCGTGTGAAGCTGTCCGCCTTAAAGAAGCACTCACGCTACTTTGCCAACCTTTTAGGGAACAAGCAGTTCTCCGAGGCGAGCATTGTGGAGGAAACCCTTGCTCGTCTGGCAGCGGAGAAGCTCAAGCTAGTTGAGGTGGACGCCAAAGATCTACCCTGGATCTCCATCGTTGATGACGATGAAGCCACCCGATCCATTGGCCGGGAGAAGGTCTTTGAGGACTTGATGAGGATCATGCATGGGAAGCAAATACAATCCAAGGCAGTCGATATGCTTCATGTGACTACATTGGCCATCTTGGCGGATCGGTTTGATTGTCGAGCCGTAGTCTCGAGATATCTCAGTCTCGACCTGAAGTTCAAATGGCCCTTGAGAAGTGCGAAACCAGTCCGTACGGGCACTTCTAAGAAGGATGTTAACGTTGAGAACGTACTCAGGCAGAAGATCCTGGTTGCCTGGCTTTTGGAGCAGCCCCCAAGGCTTCATAACTATACGCGGGAGCTCATCTTGCGCGGTTCAGTGCGTTGGAGTACCTTGTCTATTGAAGAATCACCTCGCACCGAGCTGTGGTGGAATCTGCCTGATGAACTAGAGCGTGAGTCTTGGCTTCTGTAAGAGAAAGGTCGGCGAGACTGACTTCCTCCAGGGGAACTGCAATATCGGCGAGAATGTCTTCTGAATACTATTGCGTCAATACAACGCCATTTTGTCGCACTTTATTCTTCTCGCGGCATGCAGTGCAAGCTTGGCTACGACACGAGTTCTGCATGTGATTCTTTCCAGTTGGGCCAGATGCTCAAGTTTTTCACGAGCAAGGAGTTGATGGGCATGGTGGACTTTGGGCCCAGCTCTCTGGACAACATCCCAGATGCTTCAGTCATTGATGTTGAAGAGATCCTTGCCACCTTGAAGCAGGTTCCAAATTACCAGATTGACAAGCACCATACCAACTGCGGCATCAGAATACGTCTGGAGCCTATTCTGGAGTACATCAATTCGATGTTGTCTTCCACCGTGCTCTCGATATCCCAAGTTGACTGGAAGAACAATCGAGCGTCGGTCACCTGGATCCCCTCCGACGGCCGTGGCAGCCTGGACAGGGAAGAGAAGAAGTTCGAGTTCACTCGAAGCTTGGCTGGCGACCAACGGCTTCGCTATGAGGGTAACATGTATGCCGATAAGATGGCTCGGAAGTTGTTCACGGCAGACAAGTGGGACTGGACGCCTGAGTACTAGAGGTCGGTACGTTCGTCAATGAGCTATGACTCGGGCAGCGATTTCCCCCTTGCTGGTTTATAGGCGGGTGATGCGAACATTATCCAGACGATCATGCCTCGCCAGCATCATACTGTTCAAGCTGCGAAGGATTTCATGTTGCGCGTGAACTCCCATGACACCCACATGAGTGGGGTGCCATGATTACGCAGAAGCCGTCACCGTCTTCGTGCTAGCTGTCCCCTTTTCCCTGTCCGATGCATTATTGGAGGCTCCGCGTTCGGATTGCAGCTCGCTTCCACTGTCAATGCGTTCTTCCCCCTGCCCGACCTTTGCCTTCTTCAGCGGCCAGTGTCCCCTGACTTCATGGAACCTCAAAACGAAGAAACCCGCCATTACGAAAATCCAGTATACGTTGTAGGCAATGACAGAGCCGTATGTAGCAGAGTTCGTCCAGCCGAGAATGGCGTTGAAGATTCCCCAGCCGCCACCGCCGTTCAACTCCGGACTGCAGCACTCCGAAGGGGTCAGCATGGTCTGCGTAGTGAAGTAGACGAAAAGACTTACGTTGACGTGCCATACGCTCTTGTCAATGTCATACGAACCCGGTCCGTTTCCGAGCTCTGCTGCATCGCCGCCAACTACATTATTCCAGGCTTGCTGCTCAAAGTTCGAGACTGCTCTGGTGAAAAGCCCGGCGGCAACGAGATATAGCAGACAGGTCGACACGACGAGAAAGATTTGCAGCTTAGCAGTTGACCCGCCCCTGCACTGCCGTCAGCACTCCAGACCAAGGACCCTTGATTTTTGGTGCACTTACTTGTACAATAGATAGCCAATCAAAGTACCAATCATCAGTCCAATGACGACAGGTAGCGGTACCGCAGTTGCCGGTGCTGAGAAGGAGACGCCAGCGATGAAGACGATAGCCTCGATACCCTCTCGAAGCACAGTGATGAACGGAAGAACGAACATGGCATACTTCTCGATGAGGTGTTTGAACCAACCCCGCTTGACTCCGGTCTTTATGGGTGATTCGATGGCCTTCGCGAGCTTGATGCGCCACTTTTCTTGCATCTTGCCGATGCGAAGCAGCGCGGCTCCCATGATCGTAATAATCACGGCTGCGAAGATCGAAAAGGCGCCCTCGTAGTACAGCTCGTGGGCCTCCCAGCTGTTGCGCCCTAGTTTATAGAAAACGCCGATGAGAGCGCCCGCGGCAATCAGGCATATCAAAAACCCAATGCCTGTGCCTAGCCATACCTGTAGGAAATTTGGTCAGAATTTAATCCGGAATGCTGGCAGGCTCATTTCTACCTGTCTGCGTAAGGCCTTGTAGACGGCAACGTCTCTGTTGGGGCCGTCGAGGGTCTGCTTGAGGAAAGCGAGCAGAACCGACACGATGATGACGGTTTCGAGGCTCTCTCGAAAGACGACGAGGAACACAGGCACGGAGAAGACGTCGACAGTCATTTTTGCGCGCGGAAGGGGTTGAAGCGAGGAAAGAAGTTAGAAGCGCGAGTTCAAAGGCACGCCGAGACTGGGAGCAAGTAATGGTTGGGTTGGGTCAAAGGAGAACAACAAGGTGTAATTGATTGATCCGATTAAATCGATCTGATAAGGTTCAATTTGGTCTGTGAGGGCTGCCACAGAGGCGAAACTAGTGGCAAGGACCGGAGGCGCAACGCTAGTTTACCTGTGGTAAGCAGGACAAATAAGAGACGGTGGATTTATCACGATAATCACCAGACCATGGCCGGAATCAAGAAATGCTTGTCGGCGCCGTCTTTGCCTAGCTTGTGACCGAGAGTCCAAAACCGAGCGGGAAAGACGACGCGAGGAGGGGCAAAGGTTCACGGGCGGGTCGATGGTGCAAGACGGTTCAAGGTGCAGAAACAACGTCAAGCCCCTCGTCCAGGGTCGCATGGTTACATTCCACTAGGCAATTCTATTTGACAAGCTTTTTTGGGTTCCTTTTTAGCACCATTAGCTCCACCTTCCAGATGCGAAGTTGCCGTATCCCTACCTTGGATCGGCCCTGCTTGCTTAGCACGGATCGAGGTTTCTGAATGGACAAGGATGTTGAGGGACGGACTTGTTTGTGTTTCTCGCAATATTGCGTTCGGTAGTTTTGCTGAGAGCCTTTAAGGGTTTCAGAGCAGTACAGGCGCCAGATTACGTCCGCTCACACAGATGATTTGTTTCTTGAGGATCTCCTCACGTTGAGCATTCGTAAAGAAGATGCGTTGGTCCAGTGAAGAGCAAGCGGCCCCTCTGCCGCGCTTTTCACTGGAAAAGAATGGTCAACCCCCGAGATCCATCGGATAGACGAAGATCCTTGAGCGTTTCCCAAGGATCAATCATCTCGCGCTGCACAGGGCGAGCACTCGGCGGCTTTCTCCGGTGGATGTAACAGACTAAGTAGTAGAAGACTCAGTCAAGCCAGCTTGAGGAAAGCGGCTCAAAGGGCGACCGCTCTTGAGGACCACCACTCGATGCAAGTCAATTTTTGCTGTTATTAATACTGAAAGTCATCACGTTAATTGTTATGAGAAAATCATTTATGAAGAATAGTCGGCGTTGTGACAACAGATTGGAGTATGAATAACAATCGTTCCTCGTAGCCTCCAACCAAAATCTGTCTTCCTTGCGGAGCCACCTAGCTATCCATGGCACATCGAGTCACGTCTTTCATTTCATCTAAATACCTACTCATAACTCGTGCACGCGTGGACTAGCTAGATTAAAGAAATCGCTCAACTGCATTCTGTTATTCAGATCATCCACATCCCGCCGATCCATCAGGTGAGTCGTGAAAGTCGGGTGCGCATATCCCACCGGCGCTCCCAGCTCTGGCTCTCACCGTCCTTGCCCCAAATCACGATCAGTCGACCAACTCATCGCCACATTTTTAGACCTCTTCGAGCGTCTTCAAGAGAATCCCAGTGATTCTCAGCTGAGACTCATGGGTCGTGGGTCGGGTCGTTCGTCTTGACTCGTCCATCAACAGTTCATCCGCCTCGACGAGCTGGCGAAGCAAGATGTACCGCCGCGACGGAAATAAAGGCCACTTCGTAACCTCACCGAGGGCGTTCCAGCCGCCACCAATCATTACCAGGGGCCTTCACGAGCTGCGCTAGCCTGAAAAACAAGCTCTATGAAGGCGGTAGGGGGACCCCAGCTGGCTGATCTTTAACTCGGCGACTCCTCCTCTAGTGTATGCATCCCTCGACGAGAACATGCCGACCTTCCGGCGAGCCAATCGCTGCATCTCTGGCCATACAGCTTGTGTCTTTCATTGTTGAGGCTGTGGCGAGAAGAGAAGGAGGACGAACGAGTACCGGGTGTAGCTCGTGAGTGAACGAGCAAGCACGAGGGTTGTTCCGGTGCATCTGACAAGGTTTGTCTCACACTAACCCTAGCCCCTCACCCTTTTCCAGCCTAGGACTGGAAACCGCTGGTGTTGGGGACATGGGAGATCAGATTGATAAGATGGCTTTGAGCGACAGTTGAAAGGGCACTCCGGGAGGACGTGCTCGCCATAGACCTGCCGTTTGGTTCAGTCCGGACGAAACCTGTTGAAGTGCATGCACCCTCTCGGCTGCTGTCATTCGTACTGCCTGCGTGCCCCTGCCTCGCACACTGAATAAATCACGGACAGCATAGAAACCGTTCTGCCCTCTCGTTAACAGCAAGGTGTACATGGCGGTCTTGCGTCTGATCTGACAGACCATAATGTATTGCACGGCTAGAACACGCAGAGTTGGCCTGTTGGCTGCTCTTCTACGGACCGCGTGGGCGGCGACAGTTTCTCACGACTTCTCAATCGGCTGGTTAACAGCAAGTCCAGATGGCTTCGCGAGACCGGTAATCGGCATTAACGGACAATGGCCAATACCTCGGATCGATGCGAATGTTGGCGATACAGTCCTCATAAACGTTCGCAATAACCTGGGGAACCAATCTACCTCGCTTCACTTCCACGGCTTATATATGAACGGCACAACACAGATGGACGGTCCGACGCAAGTCAGCCAGTGTGCCATTCCTCCCGGGTCGTCGTTCACGTACAATTTCACCGTAAGAAGCTCCACCAAGTTCTTTGGTATTCAAATTGCTCACGGTTATTGCGCAGATCAGCCAGCCAGGCACTTACTGGTATCATTCTCACACACAGAGTCAGTACCCCGATGGTCTCAGGGGTCCTCTTGTAATCCACGACCCAGATTCACCGTTTAAAGGGAAGTACGACGAGGAGCTCGTCGTAACTCTGTCAGACTGGTATCATGACCAGATGGCCGACCTCATCCCGTCGTTTCTGAGCAAGGGCAACCCGACAGGCGCCGAGCCTGTACCCCAAGCGGCGCTCATGAATGACACGCAGAACCTCAAAATACCCGTACAGTCGGGAAAAACGTACTTGATGAGACTCATTAACGTGGCCGCCTTTGCGGGACAGTACGTCTGGATCGAAGGTCACAACTTCTCCATCGTCGAGGTCGACGGCGTGTATACGGAGCCTGCGGAAACCAGTATGATCTATATCTCCGCCGCCCAGCGCTACAGCATTCTCGTCAAGACTATGAACAGCTCGAGCTCTAATTTTGCCATAGTCGGAAGCATGGACACGGTAGGCATCTCACACAGGGGCTATGCATTCTGCGGTTGGGAACTGACATGAAGTAGACCCTCTTCGACCAACTCCCGCCAGATCTGAACTACAATGTGACAGGCTGGCTAGTATATGACGACTCCAAACCCTTGGACCCGCCTGCGACGCTGGAAAACTTCACTCCCTTCGATGACATGGCTCTGGTCCCCTTTGACAAGCAGCCGCGACTCTCTTCGCCTTCCAGGACGGTCGAGCTGGACGTGGTCATGGACAACCTCGGCGACGGCGCAAACTACGCCTTCTTCAACGACATCACTTACAAATC
Organism: Colletotrichum sansevieriae; assembly: GCA_026260285.1. Lineage (NCBI taxonomy): Eukaryota > Fungi > Ascomycota > Sordariomycetes > Glomerellales > Glomerellaceae > Colletotrichum > Colletotrichum sansevieriae. The sequence continues at coordinate 72,159 of JAOQIF010000006.1, read as the reverse complement.
ACCAAAAGTGCCCACGCTTTACACGGTTCTGTCTGCCGGGTCTGCCGCGACGAACCCCAAGGTCTACGGCACTTACACCAACAGCTTTGTCCTCGAGCGCGACGAGGTGGTGCAGATCGTGGTCAACAACCTCGACTCGGGTCGTCACCCCTTCCACCTCCACGGCCACGAGTTTCAGGCGCTATACCGCGCGCCCGAAGAAGGCGGGACCTTTGCAAATTCGAATATGTCTGAATCCGACTTCCCACAGACGCCGATGAGAAGAGACACGCTTGTTGTCTGGCCCAACGGTAACATTGTGCTACGGTTCAAGGCAAACAATCCCGGTAAGCTTTCCACTCGAAGAAGTAAGGTAGAGAAAACTAATTTGTGCCCTTCGCAAGGTGTCTGGCTTTTCCACTGCCATATCGAATGGCACGTCGCCTCTGGCTTGATGGCCACTTTCGTCGAGGCGCCCCTTGACCTCCAGAAGTATCTCACCATTCCCCAGGATCACAAAGACGCATGCGCTGCTGGGAACGTCCCATCGACAGGCAACGCTGCGGCCAACGCGAGGAATTACCTCGATCTATCTGGCGAGAATGCACCGCCACCGCGGCTTCCAAATGGGTAAGTCCTCAAAGAACAAAGGATCCCCTGAAACCTACGAGGCTCTGTGTGCTGACGCCACTTGACCGCTAGATTTACAGCCCGTGGCATCGTCGCTCTTGTCTTCAGCTCCATTACGGGTATTTTGGGCGTTTTGGTGGTTGCATGGTACGGTCTGGCCAAGACGGATGGGGCCCCCTCTGAAGCCGGGTACGGGTCAGCGGTGTCAGGCACAGGTCCGTCGGTGGGTCTTCCTGACGGAGAGCAACATCACAAAGTGCCGGTCATAGTCGGAGGCGGGTCCGGCGCCACGGGGGTTGCTCGGGCCTGATACATCAGCTAAACCCAGCCACGCCCTCCTGGCTGCTGTAATTGTGATGAGAGAAGCCAGATATCATGGTACCGATGTTGAGTGTTGAATTCCAAACGTTTCGTAAGATAACGGAGCCAGAACCGAGATGATGTGTGATCTCGATTGCGGATGGTGAGCCAGATTAATAAATCGCCATACATCAACATCGGCATTCGGATCCAGTTGTAGCCGCGTTGGCACTCACAAATTGCCATGGGGCTAGTTAACAGATCAAATAAAAATTAGTCTACTATGGGCTCATATCCACGAGTAAGCCAACACAACTCCATACTCCCGAATCTGACATGGTTTGTCGATCGCTTCTTTTTCGCCGGTTGTACTCGGTCATAACGACCCAGCCGTAATAGTTGACACTTGATTTCATTAAATTCCACTTGCGGGAACTCTCGCCTCCTGGGCTTTCTGATATGCATCGTAGCGTTCGTCCGAAACGATGCATACATCCTACGACACTGCTTCCTCACTCTTCTGGCCACTGATGACTGCTCTGTGAGCGGCCCAGCATGCTCGCCGCACCGTCCGGCAGTGCTACCAGACCGACTGCCCCAAGTCATGTTGCTTCAAAGCAAACAGCAGTTCACTGTATAGTTTCTATGGCGCCACTCATCTGGCTCACCAGTAGGCAATGCAGAAGTCTAAGGCGCGAGATAACCTGTCCTTAGGTGCTCTTGACCTTTCGGGGAAGACCCTTCTCCCTCCTCATTGCGAGATCGCCCTCAGCCAGCCACTTGCTTGCCTTGACGATCTGCACGACATTAATGAACTGCTTCATCGCCATGACGGGGAAGCTGACGCCGGCAATTACCCAAGGCCAGAACGAGTCCATCTTGTTCGCACGAGCCATCTCGAGGGCGGCAGCGCTGTAGGGATTCGGGAAAATTTGGCTTAGCAGAGAGGTGTTGACTTGCGCGCCGGCCTGGATCTGGGCAGCGTCCATGTTAGAGACGGTGTTGAGCAGCGACGGCGATAGCAGAGGTGAGGAGAAGGACAGGAGATAGAGCGCAATGAAGAAAAGCTCGTTCAAGGCGCAGAAGATGAAGAGTACGGTCTACATATATCAGCATTGGAGTCAACATGGTCGATCATCGGGTATGCGGCTTACCTTATTTGTGTAGTAGAGGTTCAAGAGCCAGCTGCGACTCTTATCGACGTTCTTGTGGCTGTTGTCGGAGCCTCCCATGGTCAGGGTAGCGTACATGTGAATATAGTGGCTGGAGAAGTCGAGTGACAGCAGCATCTGGAAGACGATGGTCCATCGGGGAAACGCGCAAGACAGGAAAACCAGCAGGCACGAAGTTGTGCATCTGTCAGTGACCATGTCCAAAACAGCACCGAAGCGCGTTGACTGTTCGAAAGCACGTGCGGCGTATCCGTCGAGAGCATCTAGAAGGCATGATACGCTGTATAGCAGAGAACATGTTCGCGGGTGGAGGGGCATGTAGTAGAGGGAGGCAACGGCGAGCACGATGCGCGAGTAGCCTGTGATGAAACAGCCGTTAGCCCAAGTGCCATAGAAGCTCGGTGGGTAGCCTTACCGATGATGTTTGGCCAGAAGAGGAAGATGTTCTCCCTGGGGGTATTCTCCGAGGCTTCCGTGAGCGCAGCTCCGTTACCGTTGGCGTTCATTGTAACCTGCTCGGTTGATTCTTCGATTGCGACGTTGGGAGAATCGGGGGCGGCGGCGGCGGCAGCAGCAGCAGCCTGGGCAGCCTGGCGCCTCGTCTGTCGTACTGACATGTTGATGTGTTCGACTGGAAAGCGCGGCTCAGTAGGTGGGAGAGAGGGATCCGTCCACGAATGGGGCTTGAAGAGCTTTTCAGCAGCGAAGCTGAGGCGACCGAGGCAGCCGGTGTTGCAGTGGAGGTTGCACAGATGGTAGATAAGTGGTTCCGGTGACAGGATTCGTCTTCCAAGCTGAGTGAGGATGCAGATGGATGGATTGGAGATGGGTCTGGCCGACCAATATCTTGGGAATCTTTGTTAGCCACGTCGAGCGGTTCGCATTGAGAGTCGAGTCGAGTGTCGAGAGGGCAGGAAGGCTGACGAAAAAAGTCGTTGAAGAGAGAGGCGAGCCGGCACGTGTGGAGGGGGTGTAGTGGAAAGGAGCGTGAGGTGGTCAGTCAGTCGATAGATGGATAGATGCGCAGGATCGGCAGGCTGACAAGAAAAGGAAGATGCTGATGTGGGATTCGGGGGCTACGGAGTGGTCGGTCGAAATTGCTGGAGGGCTTGCCCGGCTTTTGCTTACTTGACCTGACCCGACGCAGCAGTCCCGGAAAGCTCAGATCACTATCCACTTCAATAAATTGCTATCGCACTTGCTCCTCCACGAGCTACGTAAGGTATTTCGTTTGTATTCTGTGCTGCGCGGCCTTGTGCGGCGGAGACGATGGGCACTTGGCCTCGTCGTGCCGCGCCGTGTCTTAGCAATTGTATGTACCTCTCGCTGCGGCTTACAGTGTGTAAGAGCACCTCTCGCGCAGTCTTACGTAGTACTTCCGCCTCGACACCAGTTGCCCTTTTAGAGGTGAGGTGGGCAGGGGTTCGACTGGTGCCCTGGCCCTGCTGCAAGCCCAACCTGCCTTAGCTGGTCCAGCTAGCGGGTAATTGGATAAGCACGGATAAGAGAGAAGCCAGATAAGACACCTTAGCAAGCGGGTGACAAGGTAAGCAGCGCACTCTGAGCCAGATCTTACCTGAGATACTATGATATCCTAGGTTTATGTGGAAGGGAGAAGTCCAGTTGTTAGAACTTTTGGCGTAGCAACTTGGGTGCGCCGATTTTTTGTCACCCGCCTGCTTAGGTAGCTTCTCCATCCCGTTGGCCCAATTCTCCTTGCATTCGACAGTGACATATCGCAGTCTTACAACCTACAAGCGTCAAGGCGAAGATTTCCCGCCGTCAATCTCGAATATTTATTCTTCACACGTATTTGCGGACGTTCAGGCATCTCGTCTCGCTCTGAACTTCTCACGACGCCAACATGGACCTTTTTTTCAAACACGCAACACTGATTGCGATAAGTTTTGCCTCACAACACCGCCAAGAAACGGCTTATGCATGTCGTGAAGCATGTATCTCTACTACCACTCGTCTGTCATGGAGAGTTACGCAAATGTGTTCATCAAGCATGTCGCAACCCCTTCCCTGTGAGCTCTCTATTACAGACGCCTTATCCCCTACGCTGCTCTACTACATAGTAAGGTACCTCCTGGGAGAGAAGCGGTTGCCAGATCTCTCTCCAACTTGACGAGCAGCTCTCCATAGCTGTCGGCATGCAAGATACACGCAACGGTGCATGTCCCTCAATGAAACCAACGCACGAGCGAACATGTTGAGATGCTGAGGTCTGGTGGACGCGCACGAGACTGGCTTTGCGGCGGATTAGCTTCCAGTCCGATCAACGCGTGCCAGCCATCAATCATGGCTGGGAATGATGATGACATGGAAATCTTCTCAAGACTGGCAGTGCTGGGGCAAGACAAGGAACCGTGTGTCCGCCCGGGCCTCCCATGGTCATCAACCGGAACCAAAGCGATCTCGGCCCTACGCTTCGAGGAGAACCAGATCAAACGGGTCTAACAATCAGTATCACGGCCGAGTGCCAGCCGATGGCGGGATCCGACCTTGTCGCATCTTCGGGTTGCAAGCCCGGCGTCATCACTCCCACCTAGCTGACCCTACCTCGTACAGTCAGAGAGAGAGGCGCGCACGTCTCTATTCGATTCGATACGCCCCGGAACAGCACCCGAAACCTCGGGCTGCCTTATTCATGCGGGCCTCCGCCCCTTGCCTCCGACCCTCGCCTCCGACCTTCGCTTCCGACGTACGCCTCCGACGTCGCCCGCGACTGCTCTTAGGTGCTTGACCCTTCTTCGAATACTAAAGCAGCTACTTTCAAGCTGCACTACTCTGAGCACACACTCTCTTTCTTTCTTTCTTGAGTTGCCGCCGGCACAAAACGTTAGAGTCCAGCCTGGAAGAAGGGTGAAGGCCATGGGCGCCAGGCTGAAGTAACAAAGTTGCGGGGAATTACAGCACACCGTTCTTTGGTTCATCGGACTTTCCGTGGTCTCCTGCAACAAACACGAGAGACCCTTATTTGACAACAATTAAGACCCGGGGACATGGCACGATAGTATCCAACCGCCCCCAACCGCTCCGATTCGATAGGTCGAGGAGGTTTTCAGAGTTGTGACGTCCAGCCCGCAAGCTGCACTGTTAAGTGGCCCATGGGGCGACGGGCTTCACCGCAGAATCCAACATCGACCGCTTCCGGCAAACCAGTTTCGACGGCTGCGGTCAACACATGTACCACTCCCTCCTCATCGTCGATGCATTGGAATCTGATCTAATGCGGCAAAGTTATGATTAGCCGTTCATGTCTAGCATACTTTCGCCGATACCACACCCTTCGAAACGGCTACCTAAAAACTTCATCCTTTCTTTGGGCAACCGGCAGACAGGCGCGGTTTTGACACGATTCGCACCGCAACTCATTTTTACACAAAGCAATACATACGCAGGCATCGGATTGGTGCGACGTGCTGTTTCCTGACCTGGCAGCTGCGTATTGCAGCCTGGTGCACAGCTTGTGGCTACTTCGTGTGGTTGCTGCTACCGTTGCTGCTGCTGTGGACAGCCAGCGTTCCGACAGCCCCTTGGCCGCAGGGCAACACGTCACAGCCACATTTGCAAGGGCCTGGTTGGGGGAAGGAAAAAAAAACTTTTTGCCGGACGTCGGTATGGTTCCAGGACGTGCAATAGGGTGGGTTGAGCCCGTCCCATCTGGCTGTCACGCCCTTTTGGCTTTGGAGATCGACTCAGGCATACTGCTGTCAAGGGACGCCGCGGCTCGATCTTTTATGTAGTACACGTTTGTGGCTCTCATGACACGCTCCGTTGCAGCACACCTTGTCGGGCCTGGCTCACTCCGCCGCGACGGTGAGGTGACTGAGCTGAAATGCACTGAGGCTTGATTGATTCAGTCCCTCAAGCAGTCGCCGGCTGAATACTGCAGTCCGTCCGTATGCCTGGGTGGACTCTCTTGGACGAGCTGGCGACGACATGGACTAGCCCACTTGCCGGGATGCCACATGGAAGGTCGGCATGCCTCCTATTTTAATCAGCACAAACCACTTACTCGCCTCAGTCAATTCGGGGTGCAGAAGGGTTCGGGATCGTCAGTCTGGCCAAGAACGGCGGTGTTCCTGGACATTCCGAATCCGATCAACAGATGGAACATTGATATGGAACATGCCGCGACGACCAGGGGAGTGCTTGAGAGTGCCGCGACGAGATGACATTAAGTGACAGAAATTGGGAGGGTGTGGGTGAGAAGACAGAAGTGCGATGCGAGAAAAGGGGCGGAAGACGTATAAGTTTCTGGGGGACGCAATGTGTTGATGCACACGTATGAAGTAACTCAAAGGTAAAGAAAGACGATATATGGATGATGATTACTACCCAAGCACGAGATGCTCATGGTGCATACAGCACAGCAACTGAGTTACTCCGAGCTCGTGGTGTAATTCATCCAATAGTGCCCGGCAAAGCCAGGGGCTCTGCTCCTGGTTTCTCCTCCTGGTTTCTCCTCCTTGTCCCGATAATGTATCCTCTTCGTCTCCTCTCTCGTCCCATCCATTGATTTGCTGGCATTTGATCCATGTCCTTACATTGCTAGTTTCTCGTTGTTGGCCTCCTGTTTTCTCAATGTTTTCTCGGCTTCGAAGTTCCTTTTGTCTTCCATTCCCCTTCCCGTTCCTCTCCACTTTCCATCTCCCACTCTGCATCGTTTTGGGCAAATAGGCGACGCAGAGCGAACGCGAACCCCTCCATGCCCCCCACCCCCTTCCATTCCCCCTCGTCAATTTCTATTCCGCCGCCCTCAGTGTCTATCTAATCTTAAGCGCACCCCCACAGTCACATTCGCGCACATCGAGCTCACTAACTACTTAGTCTTCACTGAAAACTCCAGTTCACCTGATTGCACACTTTTGTCCTCTCTCTCTCTCCCTTACTCTCTTTCGCCCTCAACAACTCCCTCACGCCAAGCCTGTACGACCAAGATACGGTCAAGCCAACCCGCGGCACTCTCCAAAGTTGATCGCACGTTGCCTCGATCACGCCGTTTCCCGCGAGGCTAGGCTCTACAAAAACCCTATTTTGGCGCTTCCCTCAGCCATCCATCTCGTTACCTAGGAACTTCCCCTCTCTTGCTGGCCCCGCTCATCAGCCCTGCTTCGACTGCCAGTTACACAGAGTATTTCGCTCCGCTGTTAACGTCGCGGTCGGAAACTCTATTTCTGGGGCCAGCTCAAAAGCTCACAGGTTTAACAATACGACCGCATCATTTCGTACTGGCCGTGCTGTCGAGTGAGGATCTTGAGACATCTGCTAGGATGACGACCAACAACACACTCAAGGCAACATTCGCCAGTCGAGCCGAGACGGCGACTCACCCTCTCACGACCTACCTTCTGCGGTTGATGGACCTGAAGGCCTCCAACCTTTGTCTCAGCGCCGACGTCCCGACTGCCCGAGAACTTCTCTACCTGGCCGACAAGGTCGGGCCCTCTATCGTCGTCCTCAAGACGCATCATGATATTGTCGCAGGATGGGATTTCAATTCGCAGACCGGCACCGGAGCTAAGCTCGCCGCGATAGCTCGGAAGCATGGTTTCCTCATCTTTGAAGACCGCAAATTTGGTGATATCGGCAACACAGTACAGATGCAGTATGTTGCGGGCTCCGCGCGGATAATCGAATGGGCCCATATCATCAATGTCAACATGGTTCCAGGCAAGGCTGCGGTCACAGCTCTTTCGGAGGCTGCTGCCAGATGGCGCGAACGTTATCCCTACGAAGTGAAAACGTCCGTCACAGTTGGCACGCCGAGGTCAGAAAGTTTCGACGATTACGAAGAAGACCAGGATCAGGCGAACGAACTCAACACAGACGAGCATACGTTCGGCACCTCTCGTCCTCCCGATGTTAATGGCCGCAAGGGCAGCATCGTCTCGATCACCACTCTGACCCAACATTTCGAACCTGCTCCCTCCCCGCGATTCCCCCGCAACGAGTCCCACGGGGACGATGTGCTTTTCGCCGGAATCGAAGAAGCGCCCATGGACCGTGGGCTCTTGATTCTCGCGCAGATGTCAAGTACCGGCAACTTCATGAACAAAGAATACACGCAGGCGTGCGTTGAGGCTGCAAGGGAAAACAAAAACTTTGTCATGGGCTTCGTGTCTCAGGAGAGCCTCAATACCGAGCCGGAGGACGCCTTTATTCACATGACCCCTGGATGTCAGTTGCCGCCGGAGGGCGATGAGGAGAACGGAGCTGTTGCCGGAGATGGCAAGGGCCAGCAGTACAACACCCCTCAAAAGCTGATCGAGCTGTGCGGTACAGACATCGTCATCGTCGGTCGTGGTATCCTTAAGGCGGGCGATCCTCAATCGGAAGCAGAGAGGTACCGGAGGAAGGCTTGGAAGGCTTATCTCTCTCGGGTGGCGTAGGCAATCCCCAGCACACCAATACCCAGGCGTGTTTAACTCATTGTGTCGTTTATTTCGCTCGTGTCGACTTCGGGAGGTTCTGGCCCTGGCTGCAAGCGCATTTTTCGCGGAATTCTGCATATTGGTCTACAATGATGTTCATATCTTAGAGACGTAGGGAGAAGGACATCGCACTGGGATGGTTTCTTAGACGGGGTCTTGGTGAACCGATGCCGATCGAATAAAAGGAGGTATGGTCTGGCGTTCATATGGTGCTGGTTGCAATTGCGGACGTCACAAGTGATATATTCCTGAATTGACCGTCTCTGTAACACCACCTGCTCTATTCTGCTCGATCTCCAGCTCAATGGGGACCACTCCGGATCGCGCACAGAATCCTGAGCAGCGGTTCATCGAAAACTGGGAGAATGAGTAGACCGTTCTTACTCGAATGTCGGTGATCGGCAATTCAAGCTACGTCCCCTTAACGCCGCTGTTCGCCCATCGCTCCCGATTTGTGCCAGTCAATAGGCGGTTAGGTTCTCCTCGACACCCTGGCATGTGGCTTGTTGCATTGGCATGGCACGACGAAGCATGGCACGGACAGGGCTTGACAAGGAGGGCATGGGCAAAAGAAACAGCGGCATTCGATGAGACAACAACTCCAGAGGGCATCATTGGCCGGTTGGCGTCGTTGGACAGAGAGCCGGGAGACAAGAGGTTCTAAGGCCACGGGTTGGGAGGACAAGGTTCCCCGGGCTGCAACGCAGAGATTCAAGAAGGCTATTTTGCCCAAGAGAGAATTTAGAGCCCAGCATTGCACCATTGCCACGCGCACAGCAGGGGCAGCCAGCGGCCGTGATCGTCCTTACTTTTAGACGACTCCGAAGGCATTGGTCCATGAGGCATGGCATGGCATGGCACCGCGGCAGCTACTTTCTCTTTCCCTCTCTCTCTCTCTCTTTTCTCACTCTTCCCCCTCTCTCTCACTCACACACAAAGAATAGGACATGGCATTTGTTGGCGTGCGTGCCCTGTCGGCGCCCTGTCGGCGCCCTGCCGGCCCTACCCCTCTATGTTGAATATTTGTCGGCAGCGCTGCCGCTGCGGCTGCTTTTGCGAGCTTGCGAAGGCGCGACCGGCTGTCGCCTTAACCTGACGTTGTCTGTGTGATCTTTGGCCTCTTTCTTTCTCTTCGTTCTTGTCTGTGCTGACAATAGCAGGTATGTTGGTATGGCATAAGGTCGGCGATCTGAGGTCACTCGTGATCTGAGGGGGGAAACCCTGTCGGCAGAGGCAAATTGAACATGCGAGAACGTTCAACGTTCCAGTCCACTGCATGTAAGCTGTTGCAACCCCCCCTGCCACCCCAAAAGAAATTATCTTAGCTTGTCCCAGAAGACAGAGAGTGTGGCCTTGGGCCGACCGTTCGTTCGTTTGCGAAAGTCATCTCAGTCGTCGATGTCATCTTCGCCAGTACTTGTGTGAGAGAGTGTGTGTGGGTATGAGAGTGTGTGTCTTCAAACTCACATAAGAGAGCACTCTAAAGGTGGCTGACAACACGGGGTTAAGAGGTTAAGTAAAGCCATGCCCAAGGCAAGCTTGGAAGGTACTGCGTAATCTACTCCCGGTTCCTGGGTTTCTCTACCGCGAAGTAGCCAACTCCCGGCCCCACCGCCAACCAGCCACATGCCTTGCCGCAGCTCAGCGCAGTAATAGCAAGGCAAGCAAAGCGCCTTCTGGGGCATCACGCACCTTCCTCCCGCCCGCCGTTACTTCAATTGTCACTGCTGCTTCAGCTGTCACCGTTGCTGCTGCTAATCCTGCTTCTGCCCACCTACTCCTTCTTTCTACCGCCCTGCTCGGCTGATACTAAATGTAAGGTAGCACGAGCTTGTCCTGTCCACTTTCGAGGTTGGCGGCGGGTCCACGTCCTGATATTTCAGATTTCCCGCTCTCCGTCTCCATTTCCCACCTCTCACTCCCGTCTTGGTTCAGGTCCCGTCCGGTTGGACCTTGCTTCCGTAAGCACTCTTTAATCCTGTCGACCACAGTTCACGACAAAGAAACGACCAGAACCTGCCTCTCTTGAGTGCAACTTTTTTTGTTCCCGCCCTCGGTCTGCGTTGCGCCCGTCTGCGCGCACACATCGCAACGCGGTTGATTAGATCAACGAAGCCTTCGAACCATTGCGAAACAACGACGCACATCCTCCCTACGCCCATCAGTCGATTTTCACGATCGCGTAAACGAAGCTGACAGTTGACGCAAATTACGCCGCGTCCTACAGCCGATCCCCTGTACCTCCATTACCAACGCAACTCCTCGCGGACTCTACAGCAGTGACGGCCGACGATGGCCGACGACCGCCGGAATAGCTCCGAAAACCCACCGTCAGCATGGGAGGGACAGACTCAGAACCCGGCACCCACAGAAAAACCGGCCCAACCTAAATTTGAAGACGTACGGCCGCCACCGAAAAAGCGCAGGCGCGTCGTGATATCTTGCACAGAATGCCATCGTCGGAAACAAAAGGTTGGTCGCCCGCCATCGCCATGGCTATCCTGTGGTAACTAACACACTCTGCGCGCAGTGCGATCGAGACCTGCCATGCGCCAACTGCAAGTCACGCAACAAGCAGGACGCGTGCAAGTACGAGACGGGTGCACCGACGGCTAAGGAACATCGGAAAGCGGAGGCCAAGGGTGCGAGGACGACGCAGGTCCAAAGCCTATCCAATGCGGCAGCTAATTGGGGCTACTCCCACGCAGGGGCATCAACTCTCGGCCTCATGAGGAAAATCGAAAGCGCGAACGGTGATGGCTCGCTGTCCCATCTTAGCGGAGCAACTCAGGTTGAGGATCAGTTTGCTACCAAGGAGCGCTACAAATCCCTGATCAGGCAACTCCCGGCTAAGGGTTACATCGAGAAGCTTATTGAGGTTTACTTCCGCGAGTTCAACTGGCAATACTACGCTCTTGAAGAGGACCTGTTCATGCAGCAATTCGCTGAATGGAACAACATTCCCTTCCACGTGCTGTCTAACTCGGGGCCTCAGGGACTCTCGCCCGATCTGAGGGTGTTCCCGGCCCTGCTCTTCCAGGTTCTGGCGACGGCCCTCCTGACCCTCCCTGAAGGATCGCAAGAGTTTTACGAGCATCTCAAGTATGCCGGGAGCATGACCTTCGAAGATCTCGCCGCTGACTACAGCGAGTCGGGAGTGGGCATCTTGTCGTTGCTCGGAAAGCGACAAATAACTGTGACAACTGTCCAAGCGTCTTTTCTTCGTGCAGCATTTCTGAAATACATGGCCAAGGTCACGGAATCGGTGAGTGGACCACATGCTTGTCAGGTTGGTAGTCGAAACTAACAGTTAACCCAGTGGCACGCCATTGGTAGCGCCATCAGAGACGCTCAAGAAATCGGCATGCACCGCGACAGTTTGGATCCCCAGCCGGCCAGTGACGAGACTGAAGATGTGCTAGAGAACATGTGGTTGATCCAGAGGAGGCGCAGGTTATACATGGTCCTGATGACATGGTGAGAAATTGCCGCGCCGCACAAGGATGTGGAGACATGACTCGGCTGACACCGAACAGGGACATTCATTGTGCGCTTGTGCTAGGGCGTCCTGGCAGCATCGACTGGCGCATACTTCCGCCAAGTCTTCCGATAGATACGCCCCTACCCAAGGACCGCCGCAAAACACCTATCGCGCCAAGAGATGATGAGAAAGACCCCCCGACGCCATTGACAAGGGGCATTTGGGCATTCAAGCTCGTTGGCCCGATGCGGGAGATCCTAGAGCTGGAGCACGATGGCCCGTGTCCTAAAGACTATTCCAAGGTCGACCGAGTTCACCAGATGTGCTTGGAGCTGGACGAGACGACGCCCGCGTATTTCCGTCTAGAGAATCCGGATCGTCGGTGGGACGACGATCCACTATGCTACTGGCTTCAGTCGGTTCGGTTCTACTTGCCACAGATGAATCTATTCAACTTGATGGCACTGCACAGGCCGTACATATTCAACCGGCAAAAGAGTCGTACAGAAGCACTGAAAGCGAGCATTGAAATGCTGCATCGTCAGATGCTCACGTTCCAAGGTCTGGATGCTGGTTCATGGCGGAAGTAAGTACTGGCGATCGAAGCAGCTTTGCTTAGTGACTGACTATGCGCATAGCTTCTCATTGTTCTTCGGCAGCTTCGACGCTGTCGTACTCATTGCGTCGATATATATTCTCTTCCCCAAGGAGAACGTGGACATGGCCGGGAGCGCGATGCAGCACTTCCATTGGACAACTGAAAGATTCGAAGCTATGCAAGAAAGGAATCCCCTCGCCAAGGCCGCCAAAGGCGTCCTCCAGGCTATCTTTGTCAAGTTTAAGAAGGCTGTAGGAAATCCGGCGCCGCCGCCAAGCATGTCGAGTGTAGCATCGCAGACGCCAGCATCGACTACTGAAAGCAACAGCAGCGTATCGGCGCGAGGTTCGGTTTCCACGACGGCAAATACGGCGGACACACCAGCGAGCAAAAACAGTACCGTAGCAACACCGACATCGCTGCCTACGGCACCGGAGACTTCGACATATCCCTTGCCCTCTTCGCACTCAGAATGGACGATGCCAAACAGTTGGGATCTGACGTCGATTACGCCACTCTTTCCAATGGGAGATCTCATATACCACGACCTCAACGGCATACCAGAGGACGGATCCTTGCCAGCGTGGGGAGCAGCAACACCACCGCCGCCGCCGGCAGCAGCAGGGCAGACGTTTGAGGGTGACTTTGGGAACGATAGTGTGTGGAATATCTTAAACCAGTACGACCCGACGACCGCTTGAGAACTCCGTTTGGAAGCAAAGTTGACAAAGAGAGAAGCACAGCTATCAGAAAGGAATCTACTCAGACGTGGTCAGGCGAAATTGGGGAGCAGCCTGGAAACGGTTGGAAAGTGCACAAGGACTCTGAATAAATCGCAAGGCGGGCTCCCAACAGCGAAGCAGTGGGAAGATACAGAGGGTGAGAGGTTCGCTTGCTGGCGGCGGCTGAGTACATGAGCTTGACGCGTTGCCATTTGGTGGATTTGTTGGTGGTTGAGCTGGATCGCATCTCGCGGGTGAGTTGACGCTGATATGCCCCTGTCGATGATGCCCGTCAATCACACAGGCAGACGGGGTAGCCCCCAGCTGTGGGGCTGGCGGCATCGATTTAGGCACCTTAGCGCCCAGCAGAGACGGTCCCGCCCACGCTCACACCTGACTGTCGGTTCCAAGGCGCTGTCATAAACGCGACGGCCACAGAGCGCAATTGATCATCTCGGGCAAAGAATGACGGCCAAGTCGTAGCTAGGAGCATATGACGCATTTCTCGGGGCAAACGAAAAGCTCACGGAGTCACTTAGAACCAGAATATACCCCTTATGAACCCAGTTACTGAATGCGAGCGTCGGCGTGGAGTGATGGTGGTTGTTGGTCGGGTTGGCGTCAGGGGTACGTACTGCTTGATGATCCAAGGAACAGCACTGAGAACAAACGGATTCGTATCCGACAGATTATTTTTTATCGCATTGATAATTTTTTCCCGGGGATGACCACCCGGGCAAATAGAGAGAAAATGTTTACACGTCGCGTGTCCTATCAAGGTAGTTGCTTTTTTCCAAACCCAGTATTTCCGTGCGTATTTTTTTCCCCAAGCAAATTTTGCAAGCTGGGGAAGTCTGTTCCATCTATCACATCGATACCTCAATCAACCGGGACCCAGCAGGATACAGATTGCAGGACTCTGCTTCTACTTCACCGCTTTGTGTTTGCTCTCTCCACGTGGAGCAGGAAACAGAAACCGACATCTCGAAAGACGACTTAAGGATCGGCTTAGCCAGGGGCCGTTCCCTATAAATTTCGAAGACGCCGGGGAAAGTCGACGCCCGCGCATGCCTAGAAGACAAAGCGTGACAGCCAGACCCAGATCAGATCTCAGTTAGACATTCCTCGAGGCTGCCTATTTAGCTTCCCCGTCATTCACCGGTTTTTTTTTTTTTTTTTTTTTTTTTTTTTTTCCAATTGCTGACCTGAAGTGGTCTTGCGATTTCAAACATAGCATCCACCCATCCATCACATCTCAGCAGGCCCTAGGTACTTCCAGTCTCGCAGTGCCATTGCACCGCACCGATCCCAACTTCTCTTTGCCTCGACCAGGCGTATTCTCTACGTTAGCATACCTACCTTACTTTGACTGCCTCACATTAGGTAGCTCGAAGCAAAAGTCGTGGATTCTTATCCTTACCTTATCTAGGCACCATAGTTGGCCAGCCCGACTAATCCTGAATCGCCTCGCCTCGCATTGCATCGCATCGCATTCCAACCCCCTGCCTGAGAACATCCGTACCTTAGGTTCCTTAACTTCTTCGCCTTCGCCTTCACCTTTCCATTCGTCCCCGACTGATCTAGGACCTGGTCAGGTGTCGTCCCATCCTTGTAGCATCTCAGTCTCTTCCCATTTTTCGCTGACAAGTTAGCTCTCGCCTTTCGTCACTGTGGTGTACTACACACGATCTTTTTTTATTTTCCTGTGTCTCCTTATCCACCAAGACTGAGAGAGACACACTCAGTCAGCCACGCAAACTTTTTTCTCTCCTACTCGCGCCGCTCCTGCCACTCGTGCAAACCTGACCGATACAACCCACTGCTTGCTCTACCACCTTCAAGCAGGCACGAGCCGTCACAACAGCTCCAGATTATACGAAAAGACGAGGCTGGCAGGCGCACTTATCCTGGATAATCGACCAGAATACCTGCCTTACCCTTAATCTGCCTTGAGCGGCTGGCGATACCACAGAAGACGAGACCCCAGCACAGGCACAGGCACAGGCACGGTACTTCACTCCTCTCTTACCTGCATCTCCCAGCTCCAATCGCGACTGCAGCGCACCCGTCTCGGACGTCTTCTTGAAGTACCATCTGGCACACAAGAGTCCGCCTCGTTTTATGCTGCATACCTACCTGCCTATCAGTCCGCCCGGTACTGCTTAGGTAGTTCGTTTTCTTCTCCTCGATCAGCGGCATCAGCACAAGAAAAGCCACACAAGAGGCACCTCAGCAAGCAGCAGCAACGGGTCAGGCCAAGTCGCATGCCCCTAGCTCATACAGAGATGTCGACCAACAGCAGCACCACCACCACCTCCTCTACCAACACCAATACCACCGCTGCTGCTCCATATTTTCTTACGAGCAATTCCCCTTCGCCTTCCTTCTCATCCTCACCTGCCGTCCGTTTTCCCTCTGTCACCGGACTCAAAAGTATGGAAAGAGCCAAAACCATGGCCTTTAACAACAGCGACATAATGGATTTCGTCGGTCGATATCATTCCCTGCAAGGTTATCAATCCGCCAACGACCAGCTGATTAAGGTTGGTTCCGCTTTCCTTGCTTCCTCTCTCTTTTAAGCTTCCTCTCTCTTTTAAGCTTCTTCCTCCCAGTCTGCGTAGAGACCAAAGCTCCGTGTTTTTCCCCGGCACGTTGTAGCATGGCAAAAGTCCCTCTCCCCTTCCTCCCACTTTCCCCTGTACCAGCCCCAGTGGAATCGTCGCCAGGGCGTTTCTTGACTTGGTGCGCCCTGCGCTGCCCAACACGGCAGTGATGATTGGGCTGACTGCGATTCACCTCATCTTGTCCGTCCCAATTCCACAGGGAATGTGCAGTTCGGGATCCTTGTTGGCATGTTACTTTGGACTGACCTCGTCTTTTCTTCGCCTGCTCGTAGGACCTCTTGATATATGCGAAAGAACTCCAGAAGACATACGTGGAAGAAAATCAGGTCCTCAAGCAAGAGCTGCACAACGCCAAGCTCGACCTTGAACATGCTACCATTTCCAGAAGAGAAATGCAGCAGACGTTGTCGGGTCTTGAGTCAGATAACAACTATCTTAAGGTGAGCAATGGCTCCCATTACCGCGAAAAGCAGCCGCGTGCGCTGTGCGTCGCTAACCATTGCAGCACCGCAATCCATACGTCATGATACTCATTGACGGCGACGGCCTTCTTGTACGTTTTTCTCTCGATTTGTCCGTAATCAGCAAGAAGACGCTAACTCGAGCTACTCCAGTTCCAAGAGCAATACATCAAAAAGGGTATCGAAGGTGGCAAGCAGGCCGCCTACGCCCTTCGATCCGCCGTCGCCGAATACGTAGGCAGTCAGGCCGGCGAAGTTGAGATTATCGCCAAAGTTTGCGCAAATCTTTCGGGTCTCGGCCGAGCCATGCGCCGTGATGGCTGTTTGGATGCCGAACAAGACCTCAAGGATTTCTCGTTAGGGTTTACGCAAGCTAAGGCTTTATTTAATTTCATAGACGTCGGTCACGGTAAGGAACGTGCCGACTCCAAAATCAAAGGTATGGCCGCATGATTGTGGGTCGTAGGGGAACTCTTGGAGGACCACGCGACCCCAGACCGAGCCCCAAATCGGCGGGCACTTGGCAATGGCTGATAGCTGACCTGACGTTGCAGAGGCGACAAGATGGCATTTGCGAAACTCCAACTGCATACAAATTTTGCTGGGCATCTCTCACGACGCCGGGTATGCTCCGTTCCTCGACGAAATCCTCCAGGATACAGACACCCGCTCCAGAGTCAGCCTCATCGAGGGTATTGCGACGGTTAGGGAGCTGAAAAACACCAACGTCCACATCCTGGACCCGATTACCAGCATTTTCCGAACTCAAAAGCTCATCGACCGCAGCGGCGATCGATCTGCCGAGTCGACGTATTTTAAGTCTTCGGCGGTGACCACGTCTCCGGTCCTTGCAGTTTCTTCGCCTGCATCCGCGACGGTGTCAACGACGACGTCTTCATCCTGGGCCGGCGTTACCAAGGCGAGCCCTCCTCCCCAAATTACCACACCTTTAGCCAACAAAAACATCAACCCTCCCGTTCGACAGCCCCCCCTGCCCAAAGCACCGCAAACTCCGACCTGGAACCCGGGAGAGCGCGGTCTCGACCCGCCCATCCCTATCAACCCGGTGGCCTTGGAAAACATTAAGAAAAGAACAGGGGCCAGCAAGTTGTGCAACAATCATTACCTTCGCGGACCCTGCGCCAAGGGTGATGAATGCTGCTTTGAGCACAAGTATCGGCCCAATAATGACGAAATCAATGCCATTGCTCTTCTGACCCGTCTCAATCCCTGCACCAGCGGTCAGGAATGCGAAGTCGACAACTGCATCTACGGACATCACGTAAGTTGTTGGAACCTCGGGCTCATCTATACTCCTGCTAACTTATTCATAGTGCCCTAGCGTGGTTGGCAACACTTGCACTCATCCTTACTGCAAGTTCCGGATTTCTGATCACCCGCCAAACTGCAAATTCAAGAACGCCAAGATCCATGAGAATTGAGCACCCCGAATTGAGAGGGACGCCCATCTTATGGAACAGTTGGCAGGGCATTTCGATATTGGGGGCGCAGGCTAATAATCCACTTGTTTCTACGCGTGAGGGTAAAGGGTGGAAGTAGCGTTTGTAAGAAGACATGATGTACTTTTGAAATGTGGACTACCAGCAAGTTTAGACCATGTCTGAAACGCGACTAAATCTTCTAATGCGGTTCTTGACGGTAATAAGATGTCAGGTAACCGGTCCGTCTCACTTGGACTCGAAGCGTTCTTGGCCATTTTGAGATGACGTTTCCGGGAGACGCCTAACTTACCTGAGCTGTCCGCCCATTTCAGCCATTTCAGCATGGATAGCTCCAGAACCCCAGCCACCACGGTGGGTCCCGAAGCGTTATCCCCCCGGGCACCAAGACGGACCTTCGTTTCCCAACCCCACACACATCTGCCAAATTCCCAGAGTGGACTCAAGGAGGCAAGGCTTCCCCCCAATCGACAGCCGTATCCCATCCAGATCACCATCAACACCACCACGCGACCTCTTACGCCCTCTCCTGGCACCGGCGACTTGCACAAACCAACCACAATTACAGCCGAAATTCTCCACGATAATACCGCACAACATGTCGCACCCAAGGGTAGAGGAGGTGGAGGACAGCGACCTCGAAGCCTCTGACCCCTCCGAGGGCGACATTGACGAGTTCGACGATATGGACATCATGCGACGGGTCGAACCCAAGTCCTCTGCTTCGTCCTCCGCCGCTGCCGCCTCACGCATCAACCCAGCCAACATACCCTCCGCCGCCAATGCCGCGCCTAGAGCCGGCACGGGCTCGTCTGAGTTCCAGACCACAAACGACCCCAAGCAGTACGCCGACTTCCAGTGCCTGTACCCGGTCTACTTCGACGCGCGGCGCACCCGCGCCGAGGGCCGGCGCGTGCCCGCGGAGCTCGCCGTGACGAACCCCATCGCGCGCGAGATCGTCAACGCCTGCGCCGCGCTGCGCCTCCCCACGCTCTTCGAGCCCGCAAAGTTCCACCCCAAGGACTGGGCGAACCCGGGCCGCGTCAAGATCAGAATACGCTTCGGCGGCGAGGCCGGCCGCGGCAAGGACGGCGGCAAGGCCAGCCCGAACCAGAAGCCCGCCGGCATGCCCCAGATCAACAACAAGCACCACCTGTATAGGCTCGTGGCCGAGCACCTCGGGCGGAACCCCACAACGGAGAAGAGCGCGGCGCTGAGGGCGCGCGTGCAGGGTGCCCCCACGGCGGACCCGAGCAAGCCGTGGCCGAGGCCCGCGGTCCCCAGGGGCTGGAAGATGGGCGATCTGCTGCCGTACATCAGTCCCGCCATGACGGGCGGCGGGGTGAGTGAGAACCTGTTCAAGGACATGATGAAGGAGATGCAGGGTGGAGGGGACCCGATGGCTGCGTTGATGGGGCAGGCTGCTGGCGGCGGCGGCGGCGGCGGAGCGGCGGAGGAGAAGCCGGGCAAGAAGAAGAAGGGCAAGGGAAAGGCTTGAGGTGAAGATATCTGTTGGAATGCTAGCCGTGGGAAGTTCCGGACCGTGAAAAAGAGTGTCGTTGCTAGACATATACATTATCATGAGGATGAACCGAGAACCACGAATTATTACGATGCACACGGACGGAGGAGCTCGGAGATCTCCAGAAAAAAAGATTGAGAAGAAGACCAAAAGTACAAAGCATGAAAACGGAAATAGATACTGGACATAAGGATGGGGTATCTAATCACTAGGGTTCTACTACCACCCAGAGCATCCGAGCATGATAATCATACAGCCGCGAGGCGGCCCTGCAATCCCTCCCACTCGCGCGATCCCACAATCTGCACGTCTCGCCCGCCGCCCGGCACCATTTTGCCGTCAGCGTCCGGCAAGCGTATTTGCAACCTAGCCGCCACGTTCTTCGCCATCAGCTTCTTCTCCACGGCGGCGGCGCCGTCCTTGCGGCCAAGGACCACCTCCGATTTCTTGAGCACAGAATCCCGCCAGCTATTCCACGCCGCGAGATCCTCCTTCTGCTTGGCCGCGTGGTACTGCGGTGTGCTGCGCGCCGGCTTCCATGCCAGTTTGTCTTCTGGCAGCTTGCCAAGATCGTATACCCTGGCTGAGGTTGTGAACCTTACGAGCTCGCTGAGCACGTCCTTGCCCTCCGCCACGACGAGCGCGCGACGCTGCTCGACGACCGACGCAGACTTTGTGAGTGGCTCGGCAAGCCAGTCGTAGTTGTGCTGCTCTGTCGTACGGGCGCGACGGTTGTCCTCCCGCAAGTAGCGAACCGCGGCCTGTAGGCTGGCAATATCGTTCTTGAGGGAGTCCATCTCGCGGGCGGTGGCAACGGCACGTTCTTGTCCTGCCTTGGCACCTGCGACGCCAGCGCCGTCGGCAAACGCCTTGCTGTCGCCGGCGATCTTCTTCCACTTGTCGCGGTCCGTCTCCAACATCTTGAGCTCGCGGTCTTGCTTATCAATGTCCTCCATAAGGCTGGCAGCCTTCTGCTTGGCGGCCTCAATCTCAGCCTCGAGGTTCTCGATGCGCGAAGCTTTGGCATTAGCATCCTTCATGCGCGATTCGAGAGTCTCGATCTTGAGGTTGGCTGTGCTGAGGGTTTCCTCGCGCAGCGCAATGGCCCTGCGGGCTTCATTGTGCTCCTCCTTAAGGCGGCGCAATTCCTCCTCGGCGTCAACCGGAATCGTCTTGATGGCCTTGAGCTCCTGAGAGCGGAGCTTCCAGGGCGCGGGGCTGATATCGAACTCTTGAGTCTGGGACAGATCTGAGCTGAGTACGGCCAACTCCGAGATCTGACTGGTGATGGTGCGAAGTTTGGACAAGTACGTAGAGAAAAGATCGGACTCGCTAGACGAGGCAACCTTGACGGTGGCTTTCGCGATGGTGTCTTGAATCTCACGGTATGTGTAAGGCTCAGTACGGCCCTCCTCGTGCAGAAGAAGATGGAGATCCAAGCCAATCTCACGAGCGAGAGCAGCCAGCTGTCGGGTGGCATCTAGACACTGCTCGAAAGACTCTTTGGTCTCTTGCGGCAGCGCCAAAGACCTAGCCTTGAGATCTTGAAGGGCCCTGACAGCCTTGCCGGCGATGACCTTTGTGCTGCGGGTCTGGGAAACGACCAGCTCGGATTTCTTGCCAAAGTGCTGCGTCATCTCGTCGTCGTCAGACTCCTTTGGTACAACTCTTTCGACCATGCTCCGCATCGTAGCAAACGTAGTAGCAGCAGAGTCCAAATGGCTCTGCATGACGAGAGTTTGCATATAAGTGTCTTCGGCGAAGTCCGCCAAATCGTTGTTGAGGTGGACCTCAGCAAGGTGAGACATAAGCGCAATGGTACGCTGGAGTTCATCCGCACAACTCTTCTCCTTCAGCTCATCGCGGCGTAGACCGTCGATCCACCCGTTGAGGGCACGCTCAACAGGCTCCAGCTCGAATAACGCGTTCTGGTATCGCTGGAATTGCTCAATCGAGCAGTGGCTAATGGCGTTGGTGAAGCGCCCGCACATAGACGCGATCCAAGTGAGCTTATCAATGGCGTCGCATGCGGCAAAGATGTCGTCTTCGTGGCCGGGATGAGGCTGGCCGCTGACACGCTCCTTGATGAATCCTTGCAAAAGCTCCGCCTTGAAAGCCAGACGCTTGAACCTGAGAAGAGCGAGCACAGCGTCTTGGTCTTCCTTGTAACTATCGGGCAGGAAGAGCTTGACGATCTCGAGGTGCTGCTCGGCTTCTTGGGCCTCCAGCCTGCGGAGTTCGAGGTCGATGGTCTTGACCTGGGCCTTTGAGGCGGAGATCTGCAGCTTCATGTTCAAATCCATCATGGCGCGTGACTTGCTGTTGAGCTGTTCGGACTCTGTTTCGGTGACAGCGTGCGATGCCCGCATGTCTTCGAGATCGCTCTGTAGACTGGTGACCAGGCCCCTGAAGCGAGACAGGGTGTACTCCATATCTTCCAAGGCCTCCTCCTGCTCGCCTGCTCGTCGGGCTTGCTCCGCAATGACGCTGTCCTTGAAGTCGAGTTCCTCTTGCATCTCCTTTTCGTTCTGAACGTGGTTGATTTCGAGTTCGTCGTTGATCTCTTTGAGGTTTTCGAGGTCTTCAATGACAGCTTTGAGCTCTTCAATTTGCTCAGACATGCTCATGTTCCGTTCGGTAAGGTCCTCGATCATATCCTCGGCACCCAGAGCATTGTCCAGCTGCTGTCGGAGATCCTCAACAGCCGCCTCAGATTGCGCAAGCTTCTCGTTTGCGGCCGCGAACTGCTCTTGAACAACACCATAGTCCTGGAGATCGACTTCTAAAGTCTTAATCTGGTCCCGGAGCTCCTCTTCTTGTTGTTGCGTCAAGTCACGAAGTCGCAGCAGAGCTTCACGAAGTCGCTCATTGGTGCGCTCCATCTGCAACCAACTGCTGCTGGATCGCTCTTCTGTCGACATGCCCTTACCGAACTCTTCGTTTTCCTCTCGAAGAATCTCAACCTCGAGCTCCAGTTCTTCCGCCTTCTGCTTCAGAGCCTCAAGCTCAACCTTGAGAACCTCGGCCGTCTCCTCAGCCATTTCTCGGTCCAACGTCGCCAATTCCAGGGCCGTCTCGTGCTCCATCTGGATGTTCTCGATCGACTCAAACCTTGACTCCGCCTCCTTCAATTGTTTCCTTAACTCATTGTTCTCGTTCTGCTGCGGCAGGTACTTCGCCTGTAGCTTCTGAATGATACCCTCAAATCTGTCCCTTTCGCCTTGAGCTTGCTCCAACTGCTTCAGCTTCTCTCTGTCTTCTAGTCTCTTCCGCTCGAGAACCTTCAGTTTGGCCTTGAGATCCTCGATTTCTTTGTTGGCAACGGCAGCATTTGTCGTGGAACGGGCGGTAGTTGCGGTCGCAGACCTTGTGGTTGAACTTGAAGGGCCCGTAGTCCCTGATGTGAGCTTCTCGAGGGCTTTAGTCCTCGCTTGCACGGGGCTGTTGTCGCCGATGTCCTTAGATGGCGAAGTAGAATCATCTCCACTTTCCGCGGCCTTTCCTCCCAAATCTGCTGAAGGTCGTCTGGCGGACGTAGTCCTCCCGGTCATAGATAATCTTCCGCTTGTTGGTCGTGTTGTGGTAGGCCTCGTCGGTGCCGAAGATGTCGATGGCTGTCGCGTTCGGGTAGTAGGTATCGGCGGAGGTCCCATGGATGTGCGGGAACCTCCTACACCCGTTCGCGTCTTGGCCCCAACGGTCGATGTGCGGGTGGTGGAAGGCGTCGTGGTTCGTGATGGCGCAGTGCTCGAAGTGGCCGATCCGAGCTGTTTTGTTGGTGATTTGGTCGGTGACTAGGCAGTCTTTGTTACTTTTCGACGTCCCTCCCTCTAAGCCAACGCGGATACTTACTCTCAATATACTTGACGACGGCCGAGAACCCTTAGGTCCTGGGCTGGGGCTTGGAGCATTTTGAGTCATCCTCTTGTTCAATCCCGAATCCGTCGCAGAACGGCCAGTGCCTGGGTTGAAGCTCGTTGGCCGACTAGGCCTGCGAGCCGCCGGCTTCGCGGTGGCGGGAGCCTGGGCGATGATAGCCAGCGTCGTAGGCCGAACGAACATGCCGTGGCCCATGCCGCAATCGAAGTATCGTTCTCCCTGGACACTGCCATCGTTCTTCCCGCTGTCGTCCTCGAGCTCGATGCCGACCCAGTCACCACTGGCGAAGTGGGTATTGCCGACAAACCGCACGATGCCGGTGCGGCCATCTGACAGACGCACTGTCTGCCCAACTGCTAGTTCCGACATTGCTGACAGTATTCCGCATTAAAGAATAACCATATTCGATGGGGTGGTTCGGTGGTTGTGGGCCAATTGAGGCTCTTCGTGATGCGTCGTCGTTATGTTTAGATGTCTCTCGGGGGTCACCTGGGAGCGCGTCCGATAGGACACTGGATGAACGCGCCAGGGATCTGGAGCTTGAAGCAGGGTCCACGACAGTGACATCGGTACAGATGCACAAATTAGTTTTAGGACGTGCATAAAACATGTATAATTATAATGTAATCCACCACCAACGTCAAACAAACGCCTTCCACGATTCACACGGAGACATTGTCTCATTCGCCCTGACATCGCACTTTGGCGCGTCTGAGCTTGCATCATGGAAAAGCTCAGCGCGAACTGTGTCCTCACTCACGATACCCGGTCTCTACTGTTCAGTACATCTTGATGTTAATAGTCACGTTGTCAGCAAACCTAGGCCAGAGAGCATCGCATTCACTCAAGGTGTGCAAACAACGCCCGATTACAAAAAACCATTCGATTCACACGATAGCTTCTGAATTTTTTCCTTTCTACCTACGCCTACGCTATGTCGAGAAATGAGAAGAAGAAGAACTCTTAACTCGCTGCATTATATCTGACCGAATCACCATCCGTTCTCTTCTCGGGCTATCAGCAATTAAATCCTCTTTTTCGCACCTCATCAAACTCGTCCAAATCCATCCTGGAAGCTGGCTCCCCGAATCCATTCAACAACCTCAAAACAGATGCGCCGTTCAGTCTTTTCGTCCAGGGATTTTCCATGCGCAATCCGGACCACCATGACACCGGGGCCTTTAAACTCCACAGCGCCTGCTCGAGCGACCTCGTCCTCCGCCGCAGTCTTAACATAGATGACGAGGTCGGGTCCGACGATGCCCCTCCACAGAGTCGACATCCATTGCCAGTGGTCAACTGGAGCATACGAATCGGAAATGGGTATCATGCAAGCATACTTATCTGAGATAGTCAAGCTAAACCCCGTAGGAAGCAGGGCTATCGGCGTCTTGGCTAGGCTGGGCGTCGATATCGAACTGTGCCTCGATCCGACCAGCTCGCCCTCCGAAGTCCTTCTGCTCGCCGGGTGTCCATCTGTCCCAGACAACGGCTTGGCGGTGATGTGCCTGACGATCTCCTGCGACTTCTCATGCCACTTCATCATCGTCCGCATGTAATTAGGGAACAGATCCGAAGCGTGCAGACTCGGTTGCGAGTGACTGCTCTTCCTGCTGCTGGTAACGGACGCACCGTCGTTCGTCTTCGTCTCTTCGTCGGCTGAGATGACTGACAGCGGCGAATTGGGCGACTCGCTCCAGGTCTTCAAGTCGATCTCGGCCAGGCCAAGGAGAGACCTATGAATAGCCGTTCCAACCTGCTCCAGCTGGCGAGGATCTGCTCCCTCGACAGCAATAACTGCACCGCGGGTCTCGATATCCGGGCTTCCCGGGCCCGGTGGCGTCAACGTTGGGCTGATCTTTTGCAGCACCTTCAGCTTGCTCAAGAAAGGAATCGTCATGATCATCGCCTCGATACTTTGCGCGTAGGCATCTCGGTAGTTGGCGATGCCCAAGCCTGATGATGGGTGAGCGCTCGGGCGATCGCTCATGTCGCTGTCTCTATTAAGCGGGGGGGAATTCTGCGTCTGCAACGGCGGCAAGCGAAGACTCTCGTCGAATGCCGATCCACGACTCGATCCTGCGAATCCCGGATGTGGACGGGGTGGAGGAGCCATGGCACCGTGGCCACCGGGTCTTGCAAGTGCGGATGGGCCAGGCAACGGCCCGTAGGCCGCAACGGGCGGCGTTCCGGGCATACTCAAAGACGATCGGGGCTGTCTAGACAGTGGATGTCCGGTGTACGGACCCGGAGACGGCGCGGTCTGGTAGTGACCCATGGCGTTGAATCGGCGTCGCTTGAGCTCTGGCGACGGTGACATCGCCTCGTACTCCTCGTCGACGTCTCGCAGGTTGCCCTGTTGATAATGGTAAGGCTGCTTCCCACCAGGTAAGGCGTGCCGGTGCTGCTCACTGTCGACACCTCGCATATCTCTTGGGTGGTGGGGCAAGTTCGATTTGGCAGCAGTCGGTGTAACAAACGGCGTGGACGGCGTTCTCGGTGTCGCGATGAATCTGCCTCCACACTTGGGGCACCGTCCTGTATCTCCTCCGGATGATGAGCCTGGCCGGATTCCTGGCCGTCCGCCCCGCCTCGGCTGATATCGGTAGTCTGGGTATTGTCGTTGATGTCGAAGCTTCTCTTCTTCTGCGAGCTTCTTCCAACTGTCCTTGACTTCCTCGGGCTGCACCCGCCACTGCTCTCCTATGATTTTGGATATCTCCGGATTGGAGAGTCCTGGATGTTGGGCGATGACCTGTGCCTGATGGTGTTGTCTGTATAGGATGAAGGCTGTCAAAGAAAACCAGCGTCAGCCAACGAGCTCTGCACAAGTGTCCAGCTGCCAGTTTGAATCAACCATCAAAGACTTCCTCGTCTCAGAATGTGGCTGCGACTAATTGGGTCGGAACTTCTCGACGAAAAGCAAAGCAAAGGATGTGGGTATGGTACCTACCGTTTCGAGGTCTTGGAACTTTGAGAGCGGGCGTGCAGAGACAGATGTAGTCCTTGCTGCCTTCACTGCCCATCGGGCCGGTTTCCGAGCTGAACTCTCTCGCTATCGAGCTGCTATTGGCTTCATCAACGTCGATAGAAGCGGCGCGTTTCCTGCTTGTTCGACTGCCAGTAGAGCCCACAGAATCTAGTCCGTCTTCTAGTTCCTGACTTGCTCTTCGCTCCATGGCCGAGTGGGCAGAGTTGCCCCCGGAGGAAGAAGTTGACCGCCGTGGTCTAGGAGTAGAAATCACATCTGCCATCTTGGGGTTCGAAATGTGGGAGGAGGGTGCAAACGGGTGTTGGTGGAAACGATGACAGGTGGGAGGCGGCGGTCGGTTGGTAAGTCGGTCTGGCTATGCGTCGTTTGGACTTACACCATGCTTCGGGACGGGGCGTTTGGAGAAGGACAGCAGCGACGGGAGGGGGGCGTGTATGCTGTATACGCTGAGAGACACGACGGGATGCCAGGACCTGGGCTGCACGAAATGGCAGGACAGACAGTCGCTGAGGACTTGGACGAACGGGAAAGACAGTAAGTATCTGGCAAAATGCGGGAGAGACAGACGAAGAGGTATATCGGGGAACTGGAACGAGACAAGACGGCCGAGAATGCCTCGCTATCCCCCTCGTTGGGAAGATTGCCCGCTCTGTTCTGTGATTCTTTGTGGTTCCAAGACGCCGGCTACCTATTCAGTAGAGACCAAGCAGACAATGATTGTCCAGCTCAATGACCTTATGTTCAAAGATGGAGCTTGCCATCATGGGGAAGAAAGGACTTTGGGGGTGAGGACCGGGCGGTATGTCGTCGCCGTTGCGGCAGCAGTAACGAAGAACAGCAACAACGGCGAAGAGATCGCGGCAAGAAGCAGCTGCAGCGAGGAGATGAGTGGAGGGAGGGAGAGATGATGTTTGGAGAGCGGAAGGAACAGGACGAAGAAACAGAACCGAGAGAATGAACGAACGAGAGAGGAAAGTGCTGAATGGGTTTGGAGGAATGTCTCGGGAATGTACCGGCACCCAAGCTGTTGCAGATGAGGGTAGAGCTCTTTGTGACGAAGCGTTTGCCCTGTAGCCTGGACCCCTCTCTCACTCAGTCCGCCACTGCTTCCGTTCGCATTGAGGAAAGCAGATGGGTGAATGCTCCTTCGTTGTCACTACTCGCCTTGTAAGCCCGGAACACAAAACGACAGGTTCCGTTCGGCTCCAAGTCCGAAGTTGTCAGTGGGGGGACGAGGCAGCGGTGACAACGACGAGGCGAGGAAAGATGAATAATGAGATATTGGGTGACCAGAACGAGACACCGCGCAATGTCGCATGCTTTGAAGAATTCCTTTACTCCTTCGCTCTGAGGCGTTTCTTCTGGAGCGGAGAGACTGAGAAGCAGGGTATTGATCTGTTCGAGAGAGACGAGGGAGAGGTGTCACTCAAAGCAGTCTTATTCTGAATGTTATTTTAGGAATTCCATCCTTTCAAATCACCGGAAATTCAGACGAGCCTTGGCCATACCAAACATGCACCCTCTCTCTCACAGAATGCCCACATGCATTGCTTCTGCTCGCGCTGCTACTCTTGCTACCGCCGCTATTAGAGTCATCTGCCGCGCCGACCGCCGGTACTTTCTCCTCCCTCTCCCCCCTACCTCTCCTCGCCTCGCGTCAATGTACCCATATCCTCCCCAGCCGGCCTCTCTTCAAAGGAGAACATGCATGTTCTGACTACGGACCTATGCCCTGTGGTACGTCAGAAACAATGACCTTGCTGGCCAAGATGCGATGGGTGTGGGAGGGCCAGGGCCAGTCGGAGAACAGTGCAAGGGAAAGAATAAGTGAAAGAAAGGGATTGAATGCAAAAGAGGTCGGGTGGAATGTTCAATCAAAAGAGCGCTTTTTCCCGCCCTCCTCCCCGAAGGAACAAAGACAATGGGATGTACGTCAAACCAACACAACCACGCCCACTCCCTGGCCGAAAGTGGTCTAGACTGGACGAACGCCGATTCCCACGTGATGAAGGCGAAGAAGAAGATGAGGGCTCTGAGCGAATCCCATTCCCCTCTGTTATTCGCGTGTGGGTTCTTCGGTGTGTTCTTGAAATGTTTTAAGATTTGATCGGCAAGGACACAATGCGTTTGGCGTTGGTGATGTCTCGATGTTGAGCGTCAAAGTATGGCATGGGAAGGTGACCGGGGTTCAGAACGGGAGAGACTGAAGACGCGGTGAAGGGTACAAGTCCCATTTCCTCTGGTTGAGGTTAAGGCAGCATGGGCATCATTGGTCGGTGCATAATGTCTCTCATTTTTGTTGTTTTTCTGGTTCGCGGCCTGTAGTGTAGTGTCTTAGAACTTTCGGGAGGGCGGTGCTACTTTTTCTCCCCTCAGCTGGGGTCTTGTTTTGCAAACGGCATCGCCCTCTTCGGCTCTCAGGACTTTCAGTCGAGAATCGAGACACCCGGCAGTCTTTTCGACTCAAGGTCCACAGTCGTGCTTCGATTCAAAGGTAGATTGCCGACCCTTTATGATAATTACTATTCGTTGTTCCCAAGGACTGGTCCAAGCAAGTTGGACGATTCCTACGCAGAACAACACTGAGTAATATCTTCATAGTATCATCACAGGATAAAACCCGTGGATTACCTAATTCAGTTTTGGATCATGTGACAAGATTTTTTACAACGCCGCCGCCATCCTTCATGCTAGGAAAAACCTGCTAGGAAAATCCCGGGGGGGGGGGGGACAACTCTTCCACGCTTCTCATCTAACCGTAACACCTGCTGAGCTCCCTCACGACATGTAACTACGTCCGTTTTCGCTGCTCAGAAGGCTGGCACTGCGCCGCGAGTCCAAGAAGAGCTCCTCGCACTCGGCCACATCCTGAACATCGATTTGGCTGCGGCCGTTTGCCTTGGAAAGAATGCTTTCATTGGGTTAGCCCAAATGTCTCACACTAGCCGGTCGGTCCACGATCCACGAGAGGGGGAAAACCGCATGGAGATGAGTAAGGGAAAGCGGTGGGAAGAAGTGGACCAGGGGGTTGGGCATTTCATTTACTCACCTGGCGGGTGTCAGTAATTGCAGGCAGTATCGCAAGCTGATGCGGACGCCATGCTCCGCGATCTTGTCTAGGGCGGCGTCTGTGATAGGCACACCCTCCGTAGTGGCCCTGATACGGACAATACGCTTGATCTCGTCCAGTTGGTACGGCGTCGTGGGAACGATGAGGAGGCGGGTCAGGAAGTCGGTAGGAATGCCATGGGCCGCGACAATGTCATCCGTGCCGCGAATGGTGGTCATTCCTCTGTTTGATGCCAGCACGACAATCGGAGAAATGTTCGACTCCAGGGCCCGGTTCAGGTACGTGAAACACTCGACATCAAGCATGTGCGCCTGTTGTTGAAGATTAGTCCACCGGTCTCAGTTCGCGTCAGACAAAGGCAATGGAAACTTCGCTTACCTCATCGATGAAGAGAACGCCTGGCACGAGCTCCGCGACGCCCTGATCGATGTACTTGCTCACCACCTTGTTGATCTCACCGCGCAGCTTGTCCGTGATCTCAGTCATCTTGGGCTTCATCAGCTGGCCCATCATGCTCATGATGTCCTGGCCGCCTTGGGGCCGGGCGTTGGCAACGTCGAGATCGTGTAGAGTCACATCCTGCACGATTTCCTTCTTTTTGTGCACCTCGCCCTTGGGGATGGGCACGTACTCCTCGGCCTCCAAGTCGAACTCCGTTGCGTAGGCATCAGACCGACCCACGCGCTTGCAGGCGCCCGTGTTGGCCTCGATGTAGATGACATCTCCTACCGACACTCTCTCCTTCTGAATGGCCTCGTATATGCTTGGGTCCAACCGCAGCTTCTTCTGTCCCTTTGCGCTCTTGAGACCGATCAGGAGTGTGCTGATGGTCTTGCCGTATCCGCCCAGAGGGTTCTCTGCCTCCTCAGGGGTGAGCTCTGTGACCTCGCCTTCGTACACCTCCTTCGTTTCTCGGACCTTAAGGCCAATCGCACGCCGAAAGTTCTCCATCAACACTTCGGTCTTCTTCACTTCCGTCGAGTAGATTTCGCTGCCAACAATCGGGCAAAATGGGATCTTGGTTCCAAGCTCTTGACTGATGGCGAGCGCGAGTGCCGTCTTTCCTGTGCCAGGTCCGCCAGCAAGCAAGACGCCGCGACCGGCCATCTTGTGTGCGCGAATGAGGTCGACTACAACACCGCATGCCTAAGCGGCGCAAAATCGTCAGTAAGCTTGCCCGAATCGTCGCAACTTGCGCCACCAACCTCTCTTGCTGTCGTCTGTCCAACGAAGCCTGAGGCCTGCTTCTCCGCCGTTCCATCTTGCTTGAGCCCCAGGCCCTTGATGTGAGTGTGCGCAGCAGTGCGATTTTCGCGACTGGTGCCCTTGATCTCGCTGATTTGGACCATCGTCGCGGCGGTGGTGTCGGCTGCCTGGTATCAATTGTTGGCGTATCGTTTGAATGGGTCGCAACTATGGTATCGAGGTGTTCGGTGATTGCTTTTTTGTTGCAATTATTTCGCTGTTGTGGAAGGGCGGTGGTTGGTGTTGGGTGAGCCTCGTTGAAGCTGCCAAAAGATTTTGGACGACGCGCCTCCGTCCATCCCTGCAAAACTGAAAGGCGCACAGTGCAGGCTCGCCCCACACGTGACCTGGGGATAGCTTCTCGTTTGCACCTCGCCAGCTTCATCTTCATCCTCATCCTCACACTTATGCAATGTTCGTGGACGCAACAGCCTTTACTCTCTTTTCATGTAAAATATATACAGGCCTTGAAGACTCCTACGAGCATGATGCCTCATTCATGCAGCACACATCGCTGAGCGGGCGGACAAGCTCAACTGCGGTCACTAATATGCCTTGCGTCTGCTTTCTAAATTCTATAGAGAATATCCGCTGTCACAAACTCTGGAATCAAGATCTCTGAATTAATGTTTGGCGAAAATACTTTGATGTGGTTGTTCTCAAAGTAATTGGTGCCTCGCTGGTTCAATGCCTGGCGAGCCTTGAGGCGGGCCCGGAAAAGGGAAGGGAACGAACGGACTGCATCCTTAGGTTTCTCATTTCGCCTACCGTTTGAAGTTGATCCCCATCTGAGGCTCTTCCATGATGCCCCCGACTACTCATTCACTTGGGTCCATTGTTGCACAGCGTGCCGTCCGTTGCCTCTCAAACCTGCGTCCAAGAATTTGAGGTCGAACGATTATTCTCGTCGGACGGCCAAGCCATGATTCAACTCAATTTCTTCAGAGATTCTCCTTCCCGCGTTCGGGAATGTTGGCACATTGTCTCATCGCGACCCCCTTTTCAGCCGACCTGGTGCTGTAGGCGCTGCGTGCATGGAATCCTAAGGGTTGCGCCTGGGATTGGACCCCTATTCCGTGCTTGGCAACACGTGCTGGTGTCATTTGGTCTGTTCATGGCCTGGAATGATGATTGATGACGTTGGTACCTCTAAATTTCGAGACGTCAGTCGGCGATGAGAGCGTTGCGCATATCAGTGACAGTTGCTCATTGAGCGATTAACATTCAAGGGAGACATGCAGTTACGTTGGCTACACTGCTCAAGGATCTTGACATCATTGCGAATTGATGCTTCAAAGGATGAAAAGGGCACTGGATATTATATGAGACAACTCCAAGGTTTTCGATGGCGATTGGGCTGAGAAGTGTGACGAGGAGTGTGCAGCTACCTTAGGCGACGATGATGAAGGATGGGGCCTCACGCTCTCAGACACAACCTCGACCTTGGATGCAAAATAAGAACTCCGCGTACGTTTGGCTAAAAGGATGAATTGGAACATGAGCAAAGAAAAAGTTGAATGAGCAGCCTTGGGAGCCCATGTACAGTCACCAAGGTCAAACAGTTGACCGTTGCCAAACCTGGGAATGCATTACAACCCACCCTTAAGCTGTCTTTTCCATAGGTACTTCTGGTTCGTGGCTGTACGGGTATTCTTCTTGGTTGAAGTATACCTGCATACTCTTCGATGAAGGGCCAATATTTTATGTGCTTACCCGATCGACTGTTCGATGCTCAAGGCGTGGCATCGAAGCCTCGGTCGGTCTTTGAACTTGGTACGCAACTACGTTGGCGTTACCGACACAGGCGGGCGACCATGTGCTTAAAGATACGACTAGTGGAAACGTTGATATAGAACTATTTTACCACGAAAAGAAGCCAGATCTATTCGCAGGAGACTGAGACTACACAGGGCAACAGCACAGATTGGCGGTGATACATCGAGACTCTATGGACTCGAGAAGGTGTTATGGGTGATCAAGTTGTTCAGTTTGAAAGCCAGTACACATCCATGGATGCAACTGCCAGGATATTTGAGTCCCAAAGCAACGTCTTGCTGCCGGAGGTATGCAGCATCTATGTCAAATATCCAATACCTGATATTTTTTTCCGCACATGGGCTTGCCCAACACCGCACGCCATCATCATCAAGCTCTGCGCATCTCTAATTCGTCATCTCTGCTACCGTCTATGTCCGCCAACATGGGGACAGCCTCAGTATCTCTCATATTGGCAGTTTCGATGTCCGCCACCGCTTCGTTCCTTGACGGCGGCGGCCTCTTCGTAAGGACGACCCATAGAGCGCTGCCGATAATCAGACCGCAACCCGCCAGACTCATCCAGCCCATGACATTACCAAACACGAATCGGTCGAAGCCCGCAGCGAAAAGCATGTGTGTGTATATCATAGCGTTTGCCCTGTTTGATCTATCCGTCCCCAGTCCCGCCGTCATGAGGAACTGCATGATGAAACCAAACAAGCCCAGCAACACCATAAACAGCCACTGTCTCTCTGTTCCCGGCAGCGCAAACCGCAATGCCGGCTGTGCGAAGTCTAGAATCGGTGCTATTGTGAGCACGATGGCGCACACGACTGTGCACCAGGTCGCGAAGTAGTTGACGGAGATTAGCGGGTGTGCCCGCTTGCCAATCCATCGAATTGTAGTGAAAGCCCCAGCGGCACCGAAGACGCCGACTATCGCAACGCCGATAGCCGTTAGGCGTTCTGCGGTTGTGGCTTGATGATTCAACCCGGGCAACTTCGAGGCCGTCGTGCCGTTCGCTGTGTTATCGTACTCTGGAGCGGTGGCGGCGGCAGACGAGGTTGAGTCGTCGGTGAAGAGAGAGGTCGGGTGTGCGATGAAGACGACGCCGAGGAAGGCTATGACGGTGCCTGTCAGCTCGGCGCGAGTGAACGGTTCGCGGAGAGCGAGATAGCAGACGTAACCGGCGACGCTGGGAGCCAAGAAAGTGATGACAGTTGCCTCGGCGAGAGGGAGATACATCATCGAGTACCACATCCCGAAGATACCAAAGAAGCCAGTCACACCTCTCGCAATGAGCAGCCATCTGACCTCCTCCTTTCCGAATGGAAAGTCCGGCGTCTTCATCCAGTACATGTAGGAACAACAGCAGACCATCGTGACTGACTGTCGGGCGAACAAGACTTGAAGGGGATGCATTCCCTCGCCCTCCAACTCAAGCAACCGTGCCGTTAGGTTCATGAGAGCTCCAAAGAACTGCGAGAGGGCCACCAGGGCGACGCCTTTATTGTTGGCCCAGATTTCCCATAATCTATCCTGCTTCTGCGGCAACTCTGATATTGTCGAGTAAGGTGGTCGTCCTGCGGACGGTTCCGCTCCTCCGTTCTGGAAAGGACTGGTCGAACGGTCTCGAAAAGAGTCTGGTTCAGGCAGGTTGGGGCTCTTTCCTTGGTCATGAGACCGCGAGATCTTGCTGTCTGCGGACATCCTGCGACATGCGTCGTCCGTGTTACCTGTGCCGTATTCGAATCTAGTCATCGCCCCAGGATGTTGAGGGTTAGAGAGGTTGTTATCGTGTTGCTTGGATCCGGACATGACGATGACATGAATAGGACGCAAAGAGGTGCTCAGTGACGTGGTGGAGTGTTGCAGTATGACGCTAATGATGGCCTAACGAGCAATAGGTGATTATCTCTCTCATGTAAGTCCTTTTAAACAAAACATATCATTCACCCGGAACGATCGAGAACAGGCTGAGACCACTCGAGAAGCGGGGTGCAGTGTGAAAAGTTCTTGATGGAAGTAAGAAATCCCCATCGTCCATTGGCAGTGGGCAGGCTGTGGTAAATGAACGGGTCTTTCTGTGAGTTCACTTGGTCACTAGGGGTCGGAACCCCCAGACTCCAAAGGGTCGGGAGACCAGGACGACATGTGTTTGGCCGATTGCGGGCGAATTACTACAACCTTGCTCCCTTCCGCAGCTATTTAGTGTGGTGGATCACTTGGGAGTGGGGGTGGGCAGATGCAGGCTAGAATGAATGGAAGAGAACCTCTCATTGTTAAGTTGCCGCTGCGAAGTAACGAATGCAGAAGCGTGGTTTCTGGTGGATGGGCGAAGAAGGAAAAAGAGCGGCAGGCAGGGTGGAGTGGATATCTTGGAGTGGTCATCCGTCAACCACTCGGAGACACACCAGCGCTCATTTATGGAACCAACCAACAACGCTAGACCTCCACGCTTACTCACCAACCCCGTCGAGGCTGTCCAGGAGATCCAAAACAGTCTAAACCTGCTGCAACAAAGGACCCCGGGCAGATTGTGGTTATTTGGCTGCCGCCGAGACGAGAAACAGAAACGGTGTGACACGAGAAGCTAACCTGAGTGATCACCTGCCGTAGGGTCTCGCCGCCCGGCCGATACCGCCGAAATTCTGCGGCATGCTACCCAGTTTCCCGAGAAGGAAGGCGAACAAAAGGCCTAGCTAAGGTAGGCTTCCTTGTGGTTGGCTGTCGTGTGCCGGGGTCGCAGTCCACTTTCTCGGCGCGGCCCCGCTTGAGTCCTTTCCAACAACGGCGGCTCCGGGACCGACTCGGGTAAATCTCTGGTTCGGAGAGAAGCTGGCATCGCCATGACTTGGGGTTGCAGCGAAGCAAACATTTGGCAGGATAGGGGTTGGTCGCGGCTCAAGTATAACCTTGCCTGGCACGGGGTACCGCATGTCGTTTAAGTGAGGATTGTGTGACAGACAATTGTAGTATGTCGAATTAAGGTCGGCGGGGTCAGCTACTTTATTCCCTCGTTGAAGATCGTGATCCTGGTCAAAAGTGGGAACTAGACCTGGCTTCCTTCCTTCCAGAAAGTTTCGACGGCATCGTCTCAAGTCTTTGCTGAAATGTCGGCAACACTCCGAAAGCCAGGCCGTATTGGTGCCAGAGTCATTTCTGTCGCCGAGAGCTTATCACCGTGCAAACGTAGGTAGGAATTCAGGTAGGAATTCTCTCAACGGATTTTGCTATACTCTTGATGAGACCAACAACCCTTTCCAGCCTGTGCTTCATGACCTTCGTGAAGTGTGCAAGTCATCGAATATGCCCTAATTTAATTATTCAGATGTCCGTTTCCATTTCCCCGTTTCCAGTGCCGCGTGTTCCCGTGCGGTAATTCCCTGATGATGTCCTGCGGGCCAATCGCCAGGCCCAGTCGTCCAAAAACGCCGATCGCTATGCTTCCTCGCAAAGTGCAAAACAACAAGCCGCGATGAGCGCAACATTCCTTTCGGAGACCAGACTCATTTTGCCTCTTCATCAAGCCTGACTCTCTTCGCCGGCCGCCCCGCAACCTCACTCTCGGCATCAGCATCATCATCCGCCTCGCCGAGCTCCTCCTCCTGGTTCGAAGCAGCGGCGTCGGCAGAGGAGCCACCGGCGTCGGCGTGTCCATTGACAGCCTTTTCCTTGGATTTTTCCTCCTTGTCCGCGGCATCCTTCATCAGCACAGCCTCATCATCCTTCGTGAAGATCTTCTTTGCTGAATCGATCTCGCCCTTCTTCTCAAACACCTCCTGGACCTTGCCAAGAAAGACGTCGTTCTTGCGGAAGGCGAACTCGAAATCTTCGTACTTGACTTTTTGACGTCCCGCGTAGTTGGCGGCCCGGGTTGCCTCGAACGCCATGCCTTGGATGAACTCGGTTACGATCTCGTCCAGGACGCGGATTGTCTCGGGGAGCGGGTTGCGCACGTCGCCGTGGGCGTAAAGCAGTTGGGCCACTTTATGATCACAGTTAGCTCTCTCTATCCTCTCCTCAGAGGACACGATATGGCGACGACAGGCACGTACGTTCATTGTGGCTGAAGTTCATTTTGCCAACATTTTTGGCGGCGCGGGCGCGAGGCTCCATGATGGTCGGTCGTGACTGATGATTTCTGCTTCGTGTCAATATGTTTGCTCCGAGTGGATATCTTTGGTAGCTCTTGTCGATGCAGGAGCGGGCGAAATGGTCCGAGGTAATGAGTGCGCGCCAGTCGAGTGGTAATGTCGAACTCGGTGCTACAAGCTAAGATTGAGGAGACTAAGTTGGAGCAATCGCGGTGACAGTATGCGAGATGCACAGGCCAGCTGCGGCCTCATGGTCCACTTCGCGTGGGGGTGGCGCTAGCCCATTGTGGCTGAGATGACGGAGCTGCCTGGCTGGAGCTTGAGCCACGTGTGGCTTTAAATCTCCGGGCCACCTTGTCCACTGTAAGGTACCTTAGGAGAGGCTGATACGGACCGCACCCCTGTGCCACTGCATCGCGACCTCCGAGCTAGCTTGCCCAATTACACAAGGTCGGCCACTTCGCAAACTCCCTGCGCAGAGGGACACCAGTCGCGATCATGGTACGTGGCGATAACCATCACCTCCTCTGCTTGATCAGTACTAACGAGCTTTGACAGACCGCCCTCTTCAACTTCCAGTCCCTTCTCCTCGTCATCCTACTGCTCGTCTGCACGTGCGCATACGTCCACCAACTCATACCCGCCATCATGGACCGCAATAAAGACGGGTAGGAACGGTGCCAGGCCGAATGATGCAATTTCTGACCTATGAACAGTTTCATGGGCATATTCTGGAAATTCGCCAGGGTAGGAGAACGGTTAAGTCCCTACATCAGCTTATGCTGCGTTGTCATGGCGGCAAGTCTCTCCGCCGTCTCCTATTTTGCAGCCGGCATCCGACTTACCAGCTTTGTACAGGTCTCTATGCTCATCAACTAAGTTTGTCTAACTCATGCAATTCCCCTCGTCGAAGGCAAAGAGGGAAAACAAAAGACTCGGTCCATGTTTTCGGAGTTGATAAGGGAATTAAATATGGCCATAGCTCTGTTAGAGGGACAGGAGCAGGCCCAAGGCGTAAAGAAGCCGCGATCGGGCCAAAATTTCCCCTATCACGATCGCAGGAGCACAAAGAAGTTACTGTCTTATGTTAGGCGGTATCGACGATAATTCAAGCATCTATGTTACTTTGAGTCAATGCCCCACAGGCCCCTCTGCCAGCATGTCAATCTGTAGATTTGCAATACATTGGCAGGACACATTTGCCAGTACAGGGTATGACCATAGTCTAGATTCAGTCTTTCATCGTCGCAAGTAAGCGAACAACAAACCCTTTTACTTCCACTCTCAAATCTTCTTTGCGTGTCGCTTCCCTGTCATGACACAAGACTTTTCTCTGGACTTATGAATGGCAGGATATGCTTTGGACCCCGTTCCAAAGATCTGGTACGATGTCTCGACGAAAACCACCTCTTCTTTGAATTGGTTGGTCCACCGACACCCTCCCACGGCATGCCTCGAAGTGTTGAACTTGTCTCTAGTCAGCTTTGCGCATCAATAATATGATCTGACAGACTTATGGGCAAAGAATGACGGCCTGGAGCATCCAGGCGACTAACTACTCTTTTGTTCAGATGTAAGAGACCATGTTGTTGGCTCAGACAAGTTCGAGACAAGACATGCGTTTGGATTTCCTCCATCGTCTCAAGTGCAGACATTGAAGACATATCATAGACTCTAAGCAACTTAGTCTGAAGCCACTGTTCCTCCTTGAGTAAATCGCTCGGGCCACCTGATTTCGTTTCTCTTCGTCGGCTGTTCTTGTTGCTTTTGCTGCGCACGAACCCCTTTGAAGATCACGTTCACATCATGACAGGACCACCTCATTACGACCATGCTCTAGAGCAGCACTATTCTTCTCCAAAGCGCCCCTGGTTCTTTCTTATTAACGAAAGTACTATTATGTGTCTCGGTTACAATATTGCTCTATACCCCAGTCGATGCAGCTCGCTTTTGGTTCTTATTCCCCTGCGGGTGGCTTGCTGGACAATGCCAACACACACACACACACACCATGCCTGTAAGCTACCACAGCCTTATTAACGAAACAAAGGTGCCTTTTTTTTTTTTTTTTTTTTTTTTTTTTTTTTTTTTTGGTGGAAGAGACGTCTCTCGAGTCGGCCGAAATTCTCAGTAACATATCCGTGGCTTGGGAACCACTCGAGTTGGCGAAATCCTTTACTTCCCTTTCTTTTTCTTCTTCCTAATTGTCACTTCGTTAATTTGAGGGAATCCTTCGGCCGAAAGCAAAGCTTAGGGGGGCTGAGCGGCAGTCTCCCGCAGAGTAATGACAGCTATGGGCGGTCACATACTCCATAGAATCGACCCAAAGACGCAGGCTGTGCAGTCCTGCTTTCCCTGCGCTCTTGGGTCCAGGCAGCTATGATTGTGAGGGTCCAAATCGTACCAGTACTTTGCGTCCCTCATGCTTTACCTGTACCAGAATAACACATCAGTACTGCTAAAGATACTGAGCATGATAGCATATCCAAACTTAGCTGCAGCCCAGAGAAGTTCTAGAGAAGCGTTTTCGTTTAATGCCTTTGAGCTGGTTTTTGCATCGCCTCAGCAAGCATAGGGGAAGTCGACAGCACCTAGCGAGTGACTGGGACAGTCTGAGGCTGTACTGCTGTGGACGGGTGTATATTTATAAAACAGAGATGAACCTGCAGCTGTTGCTTTCCCCTCGAACCGTGAAGCGTTTTGTTGCCTTCTCATGACTTGGTATGTTGAGGAGGTGCCATGGGCAAACCGTAACCAAGCTCTTTGGTCGTCAACTGTAAACTTCAAGTCCAAAGGACCTAGGGATGATAGTCTGAAGCCAGCATGTCAATCTTCTTTGATATTCCCGGGGAAAGGAAAAGAAAAGATCTCAAACAGCCAAAATAAGAAGTGAAAAACGGGATATTGCACGTATACCATTGTACGTCAGCATGTCGCGGACCTAAACCCACACATCTGCGAACATTCGAATATCGTTATCAACATTCTCGTCCGGATGTACCCGGAAATTCCTGCGTCTTTTAACTAGATTAAATAAACACTAGACACAGCATCATTTGGACTGGACAGCCAACGTTCAAAGTCGCATCACTTGAATCACGTAAATGCATTTCAGCATGTTCAAACTATATCCCAGCTGAACCCTGTACGCCCGAAAGTCTTCCTCTGAACACACTATCCGCACCGTATCAGAGTCATGAGCAAGGTGAGATCGTGAAAGGGGAATTCGCACGCCCTAAGTCTATAGCGTAGATTTCCGGCCCTACGAGTATGCCATGTCCCGAATCGAGCGGCCTGAAAAGGCTTCGAGGCGGATAAGGCTGTCAAAACTGGAGGTTGATATTTGCAAATCAAGAACAAATTCTCCAGCTGCCACCAGCTCCCCTGAACGGCCCTCGCCATGATTGGAGGCAACCCTGGCAAGGAGAGCTGCGTCACAGAGCAACTCCTTGTTGCTGGCTTATGCAGATAGTCCATTTTCAGAACAACAGAGTGGTGTGAGCACAGCGTGAAGTCAAGTTCAGAGAAGAGGCTGGTATCGATGAATGTCAAGTGAAACTCTCATTTTCCTGTCTCAGGTCAATGCAAAGGTGCGCTATGTATCTGCATATAACCACCACCAGAAACGCCTGTCCGACTAATCAACGCGGCAAAAGCGCAAGCCGGATGCTTTGATACCCACCAACACCGTCTAAGGTTTCCATGAACACCCGTAACCAGGAAAATAAAAGGATTCTTGCGAGAAATTGGTGAAATGCAAGATTAAAATACTGTAAGATGGGGTATTGTTGTTCAGCCAGACATAATAGAGAGGCCCCGTCTTTGGGGCGAGTCGCGCTGCAGGCTTCTTGGCCAGCAGCTTCTTTATTAAAGTTGAGTTGCCTCAAATGCCGACCAGGCAGTGAAACGTCCATTCGCCTAGAACTGGTTCATTTCCATAATGCTGTCGGGATGCTCTTCCGATGTATAAGCCAAGCCGGCAAAGACTCTCCAGTGAAGGATGCCGAGGTGTGCCAATCGGGTTGCCATGTCTTCGATACCACCATCTTCGCGTGCCTCGCGGGAGCTATCCGAGAACTCACTCTCGCGCTCTGGACTCCATGAGCGACCTAGAGAGGGAACACGGCCGCCAGTAGCAACCGAAAATAGACCAACGCCAGTAAGGCCACGGTACTCTCTGACCCGCCTTTGAAGCTCAACAAGAAGCTTCCCGTGGAACTGCTGCTCTACTTCTTGGAAAAGCGGGCTGTTGACATCGCAAACGTGCGAAGTGAGCTTAGACTCCAGAACGGGCAGCATGTCGGCCGGGGCGTTCGTGTAACGGAAGATCTGAATGGCGAGGGAAGGCGCAATAGCCTCCCAGCGAGACTCGTGTCTACGTGGAGGAGGCGATTGGTGAAGCAGGGCAACGAGTTCGTTGTAGAGTTCCCTGGACTTTGTCGTGGATTCGGTGGGGTCAGACGTTGGTTGAGGGGGGAGAACGAGTGAAGATCGAGGAGAAGAAGTAGCGGAACCACTGGAGCTGAAGGCTAGGCTGGAAGGGCGAGAGGGAGGTGTATTGAAGTTGAAGTCGGGGGTCATGGATCGGGGGCGGCCACCGAACTCCTCGTCAAATCGCGAGACTGAGTTGGCGAAGAGGGGCAGTCGGCCAACGCGCTCCAGGTCGTCGTGCATACGCATGCAAACCTCCAAGTTGATCGCATCAAGCATGTCGGCGCGAAGCTTGATGAAGCGCTCCTCGTCAAAGATAAAGGTGTTGGGTAAAGCCTTTTCGGAAACCGACGGCAGGATCAGCCTTGAGATGGCCTCGAAAAACACCGACATCTCGCCAAACGAAGGACCAGCAACTGTCGAGATAGATGTCGCGTATCGATCCTCGGCATCCCTATACCAGGCATTCGCTTGTGTGACGTCCAACTTATTGCCCTGGATTTTCTTCTCGAAGAACTTGCGTTCGAAAGGAATGGTTCCCTCAATGAGAATGGGACGCAAGCATCGGATCTGGTGGTTTGCAACGTCGAGCTTCATAGCCTCCAACACGCTCAGCAAGCTCTTCATGCCCTTGACCAATTCCTCGACGTTGTTCGTCCTGTTCCCGTTGCTCAGCTGGCTGTACATCTGGTCAACCCATTCATCTCGCATTGGGGCGCAGTGTGACTTTAGCACACGTGAAAGCCACTGAGCCAGCTTTTCCAAATCCGCGATGCCTCTGTAGAATTGCTGCATCAGCAGGTCGACGTTGAGTCCCTCGTCCAGATAAATCCTATCCCTCTGCGGCACCAAAGTCTGAATGATGTCCTTGACAGCTCTGAGCAGCGACGGCAAGCACCAATCGTCTCCCTGACCGTGAGCGGCGTAGAAGGCCCCGGGTTCCCTCACAAAATCAATCAGCTGCTCCTGCAACGTGTTCCAGAATAAGTCGGCTTTATGCTGTTTCCTTTTGCCCTTGTCTCCATCGAGGTTTGGTCGAAAGTGCAGCTCAGGGTCGAAGTTGATGTCGTGACGCAGCTTAGGGTTGTGCATGATTTTGCACACATCCAATTCGCTGAGAGTGCTCTTTGTTACTGGTGGCTCGAGAGGACGCGAAGGCCGTGGGGCGGGTGCCTTGGCCTCGGGCACGGGTGCGAAATAACTGTCTGTTGACGCGCTCGGGGTCGATACCGCAGAACTGTTGGACGATGCCCTAGCCATCAAAGGTGCCGTCGCAGGAGTCGAAGTGTTTGAGGGTGGGTTGAAGCCTCTAGGGGAGTCTTGCGAGGACTGCTGAAATTGGGTCTTGGCTTCTTCTTGTTGAGGCTGCTTGCCAGGTTGAGGCTCGGTTTCTTGAATGGGCTCACTATCGCCGCTGGCTCTGGTTGAGGTCGACAAATGCCGACGATTACTTTCGATGCCGCCACCGGCTCCCTGTTCGCCCGCCATCGTGTCGAATTATTGAATTGTTAAGTGCGTTACAAATTGATGGACGTCTTGATCTTGAGATCCGCAGTCGTTTCAGAAGAGACAGTGTCAGAATCCAACTCTAGAAACCCAGGGTTGCACACTCAGGTTTGGCACTGAGACAAGAGATCGAGCCCCAGACGATCGAAGAGAGAGATAGAAAGATCCTGGTGTGGCTAGTGTAGCGCGAGGGAGCATGTTAGCAGGAGTATATCTAGGCGGAGGGTCGCAAACAAGCATGTGTGGGTCTGTTAGACAAAGTAGGTCTCGTGAGCGACACACGGGCAGATGCAGGTGCTAGTTGCCGTAGGTCTCTATGCGATGAACCCAGACTTCGAAGGCGGAAGCGGAGGCAGGACTGCGGGTTTGCGGCGGGCGTGAACAGGCAAGCCAAGTAGGCTTATGGCAACTTACAGAATGAGCTGCGGATGTGGCGCGGAAGCACCAGCGATTGGAGAGAGAGATTCGAGGCAAGCGTCACTGTCCCGAGGGGAGTTTGCTCTGAGCAGGCGCGGCAAGGAGCGGCTGGACCACGACAAGTCCGATATGGAAGGGTGTTTGCTGCAGAGGCACGCACACACGGCTGAGAAGCAAACAAGCGCCGACCAAGTCACAATGTCCCGTATTGATCCGTTGTTGGTTAATGAGATTCCTCCTAAATGGGTGAGATGAAGTAACGGTTTTCGAATCCGAGGATGCGGTCGGGAGTAGTACAAGGGGTGTGTGTCGTCGTGAGCTGAGAGTGGTTGGTTGTTGTGGTTGGTCGAGCCAGTTTCTCCGTCCCCCCGTTGGAAGTTGGGAAAAGGTGAAAGTCTATTGGAGGGCGAGCGAGGATGATGTTTACCACAGATAAGTGGAAGGGAACAGTAAGCCCTTTTCGTACTTGTTGGGGAGGTGGTGTAAATGTCGGGAGTTGTCAAGAAGATAGCGAGAGAAGGATGGACCCGAGAGTAAAAGAGTGCAAGAAGCAAGCCAGCGAGTTAATTACAAATTGGGAAGGAAATTGCAAACGGGGAGAGGGAAGAAGAGAAAGAGGGAGAATAACAGTCTAGTAAGGGGACGGGAGAGGCAAGAGAAATACGGTCGGTAAGTACGGTCAGGTCAGGCCCCAGACC
This sequence comes from Colletotrichum sansevieriae, assembly GCA_026260285.1. NCBI lineage: Eukaryota > Fungi > Ascomycota > Sordariomycetes > Glomerellales > Glomerellaceae > Colletotrichum > Colletotrichum sansevieriae. Next base: position 28,674 of record JAOQIF010000006.1, on the reverse strand, counting down.
AGGTCAGGTCAGGTCAGTGCAGCATGCAGCCGGGGAAGGGATGGAAAAAAAAGGAGAGAGTGATAGAGAGAGTACGACGGACCGGAGCACGTTAAAGCCAAACAAAAATATTCAAGATGTATGGGCGGGTAAGGTACAGCCGGTGCGGGTGCGGTACTTAGACCAAGGTACCTTACACTACCTAGTACTGACTTGCATACCTTACTCAATTAGCATGGAGCGGAGGTACGTACCGTAACGCCTTGCGCTGTGTAAGAGTGAGTACGAGAATGAGGGTGAGGGTGAGGGTGAGGGTGAGGGTGAGTGTGAGAGGAGTGGAGTGGAGTGTGTGGTGGGAGTGTGGCAGCGTGGCAGCGCGCGAGAGAGAGAGCGCGGCCATGGCATGGCATGGGAGGTATGTAGGCTTGTACATAAGTCAGGGCAAATCAAGTACATAGACATGCATGTAAGAGTAGTTAGGCAGGCAGGGTTGGCGGCGTCTACTGCGTAAAAGGCAATGCTGCGCTGCGTCGAAGGCCACCAAGGAAGAGAAAAATAAGTAAAAAGGTACTTGTCGTTTCGGAGGTACCTTGAGTAAGTACCTGGTCTCGACTGACTGAGGTGGCTTCCCACTTTCTTTAGTGAGGTGCCGACACTAAAAGAGAGCGAGGCAAAGGAACTCAGGAGCCCTACACTAGATGCGCGACCCAGCTCGGGGAGTCTGGATTGGGAGAAGCCGTCCGCTCGCAAGAAGGTACATGCAGATAGGGGGTTCCGGCTCCCGTGCGAGGTCCCCCCTTTTCCTCCTTCATTCTCCCAGCTTCATCCACATCCACATCCACTTCACACACCGCGGCACCACTGCACAACTGCACCATCGACCCAGCCCAGCCAGGAACTACCAGGACTAGGACCCAAGGGCCAAGGAGGGGGGCATGCGCTTGGATGGGTTGGGTGAAATTGCTGGCAATGCACCGGTGGCCCTCTCTTCGATGCAGAGAGTGCCAGAGTGGGCTCCATCATTCACCCACACTACACACTCGGAGCTTCATATTTTAGCCCAGCACCCACTGGCAATCCCTGATCCCTTGGGTTGGCCCCCTTTCACCCTTCTTTGGGTCGTACCTACCTGACCTACCTGACGCAGTTCGCGGTCTATAGTATACTACAGTGAGGCACTCCAGCACCGGTCTGCCCTGCTATGTTAGTCTCCGGCTGACGGGCTTTCTTTCACAATGGAACTGAACAAATCCAGCATCCATGCCAGGAACGGAGTGGAGCAGCAGCAGGAACCGCCATGGCGATGGTCCATGTTGGCAATGGTAGTGGTGGAAGATGTTGTTGTGCTTTGAAGGGTGGCATGGCAGAGGGATGTGGAGGGGAACAAGTAGCCCCTTCGCATCTCCAATGCCAGGCTACTGTCTTCCCCTCTGCTGTGCTTTACATTCCTGCTACATACGGCACCTCTCGATGCGAATCCCATCCCATCCCATCCCTCCTCATCTGCTTCCCTCATCTCTCTCGATCCAACATCCCTTCCAGTTCCCGTTCATGGTGTCGGCACCTTTCCCTTCTCTGTCAGGTACGGCACGCCTCATCAACGCCTCAAGCCGCCAGTCTCCAAGACCAACACCCACGCCTGTCCCTTACGGCCTTCGAGGTAGTTAGCTTTATTAAGGTAGCCTGTCATCTTTGGGAGGCCCCTTTGCGAGGTCCCTTTGAGAGCTTCTCCATCGCAATGCCAAGCCACTCCGACGTCTTAGAAGTATACCACCACGGCCACCGCCTTTACCCGCCGGCGCCATCGACACTTCAGGGCGTAATAGTAATGTGCCTTGACTACCTAGTTTGACGCAGTCGTCCTCCACCACCACACGACCACTGGCATTAAACAAACTGCGACTGCAGCAGCACAAGGAGCGGATGCCCTATCGAATCTTAACGTAAGGTGCCTTACTCGGGTAGGTAGCGTGCAGCGAGGAGCTGTACTACTATTACCTACCTAGATACCTACCTACCTCGCCTTCCCTAAGGTACTCTTTGCACAGCGCTGAACGATTCAAGCCCAGTTGTTCGACCCTCGGGAACTCAACGACCACTGACACTTGCAAGCCGCAGATTGCCCACGCCATCCCACGCCAGCTACAGCTCATCTGCTGCTACGCAACAGCATCGTCCGGGATGGCAGAGTGGCACTCGGAGCCTGGGGAGGCGTATCAACACGAAGAATAAACAACGACCAGCCAAACGACAATGACTGACGATGGCGTAGCTAAGGTACAGAACCAACAACAGCAGGTTGAGGCAACACGGCCATGACGAATGTCGCCATCTGCCATTTCCATCAATTTTCCTGTTGGTCGTCATGTGGCTCCCTCTCTATATACCTCTCTTTCTCTGGCTTTGGTACCCGTGCCGCCCACGGCCACTGAGATGAATGCTGCAGTAATAACCCATGCCCATGCCATGCCACGCTCATTGCACGCTAGGGCGATTGGCACCCACGGCAACTAGGACCCAAGACCAACATCCTTGCAGCGGGCCGGGGGCGGACGAACAACTCGTTTGGTATTCCGTTCGGATACGCCAGGCACTTGAGTCCCTTGATCCACTCGGGCCTGCCCTGCCGGCCGGAAAGTCTACAAAAGACCTGACCACAACCCATGCGCCTGTCGGTGATCTCGAAGAACGGAACGCAAAATGGATACCTCATGATGGAACACGCCAACCAGCCAGCATCCCTTCTTGGCCTGGTCTGGCTCTCCTTATTTTGTTTTCCCCAGAAACTCGGAACAGCTTTCAACCGAGAAAAAAGGGGACGACGGTGTGGCGTTTGACGGAGCAGGCCGACTCAGCGTCGTTGGAGCGACGAGCATGTCCCAAACGTCAGACTCTCTTGTTCATGGAATCAAGCAAGGCAAGGGCACAGGTGAAGGTCTGCGCGTGCGACTAGTTGATGAAAGAACGGAGACACAGATAGCCGCGGTCCCGCCGCCGCCGCCGCGTGCCCGACAAAGGTAGCGCATCATTCAGAAAGAGTAGGCCAAACCGCGCTCAGCTGACATGACAATAGCCGCTGTACGGTGAGATAAATGTTAGCTGGCTCAAAATAACGTACGTGGTGAGTCGTTGGGCATGCCTGCTGCGGGGGAGGTAAAGGAGCGTCAACGACGGACGAGTCAACCACGTTTAGGTTCTGTTCGTATTGTCAGCCAGCGAGCTGCAACTCAACTGATTCCGGTAGCTGCAGCGTGCGGTGCGTTGCGGTGCGGTGCGGTGCGGTGTGGATAAGCATGCTCAAACTGCAGCAGAAGCAAGCGAAACTCGACATCGACCCTCACCTCGTGGATCGTGAAGACCGTGTTGCATAGTTTGCCAGCGGACGAGAGATGGTGATGGAATAGCAAGTGGCCCCATCCGGCAATAATGCGCACAGAACCACGAAATCTCACCCCCCCCCCCCTTTGTGCGTCCGTCCGCTCGTCGGCTTGTTGGAGGGGTTTAGATTGTGGATCGTTGGATGGTCTGTACGATACACGGGGTAGCGCTGCGGGCTTTTTCTCTTTCTTTCTCTCAGAGAGAACGGACGGACACGATGAGATGAGCATGCGGAGCGCCGCTGCCCCCGTTCTGCTCATAACCCGACCGCTTGAGGGGAGTCCGAGCGATGGCAAGGACAGTCTTGGCAGATACGGGGAGAGGGAAAGGAATGCAGGAAAAACGAAGGAGCAGGAGTTGGTCGATCATGACTGAAATGGTGCGTCTGTGGTGGATAAGCAATCATCGGAGGAATATGAACGGAAAAAGAAAAGTTGCAAGCGCAAGAGGGGTATAAAAAAAAAAAATAGAGGTAGAGAAAAAAAAATGATGCATGATGCCAGCCAGGATGGAGAGCAACGGCGAGGGTCGGTTGAGACAACCCAGCAATCCACGCCGTCGGTACGAGTAGAGCTCTCAGTTAAGTAACTTTCAGAGCATTCGACACCGAGAAGATACCTGCCTGAACTAGGACGCATTTCTCAGTTTCCCTCCCGGCGTCCCAGGGGTTTGGTGGCGCGCGCCCAGCGAAGCAGGCGATCTGGAGATGGCCCCAGGGCCCCAGGGGAGGCCCTTCCACTACCTTACCTAGCAAATTCCAACCTTGAGGTCATCATCGACTAGGGACTGGGCGTCCGGAGTAAGGTACTTTTGCTGGAAACCGGAAGCGTTACCTTGTAAACGTATCCATGGACTAATGCCCCAAAGGCACCTCATACACGCCGTCGTCGACGCCGTCTCGAATACCAAACCATATCGCCATCAAATCTTGCAGTAGACAATACGGATACCCAGAACTTGACTGGATTTCATCTCTTGGCCATTCCCCGGGCATCGCAAACAAAAACCGGTCGCCACCATACCATCGCCGCCGCAATTAAGACACTACACGACGGAGCCGGAAGTCTGCGTGATGCTTACAAATAGCATGCAAGTAGTTTACTGTTGCCATATGACTGCGTACCAAAGATACGATCCAAATGTCTGCGGTACCAAATTCAGGAAGCGTGTGCACTTCGCACAAGGTCGCCATCATCCGCCATATGTACACTGCCTGCACTAGGTATGCAACAATTTCAACTTCTAAACCTTTAGTCCGTGTGCTTGCTCCGTATGGACCAACATTTTTTCTCTTCACGACTCCATGCCTTGGCTTGCATCACCGGCCTGGAAGTTGGGTTACATCCGCTGCTGGCAGACGACCAGTGACTATTTTCAAAAACTGGGTCGGGAATTATTCAGGGAGCCAGAAACCATCAGGAAGAAACAAGTCAATGCTTCCCAAGTCTCCCTCTTTCCTAGGGTCAAGGGCGAACGCGACCACAAAATATGAAGGCGGCGGGGAAGGAAGGGGGGGTGGCCTTTCCATTAGGGCAAAATTCCACTCAAATAATTCAGTGGAACTTTCCTGCTGAGACTTTTTGTCAGTCACGACTCACCATAACCACTATGCACGCCCATCTCGGTCAGTCTGGCCACCGAAGGTCCCATCATCGCTTATTGCGGTCTGCGCAGTATCGCGTCGTGTCGTGTCGTGTTGTGCCGTTTCCTGTCCCTGCAGCTCATCCGCTTCAAGTGGGAGTGCCAACGTATTTGGTCACCGCACGTCACATCCCACCGCGCTTCTTACTTTCTCGTCCGGGCACCTGAACCAACGTACGGCACGCTCAATCGTGGCATGCCCTGCCTCGCCGAGCTCAGTGACGGCTACAGTAGAGAGTCACGGAGTCACGGAACTCAAGGCACACTCCGGACCTGCAGCCGGCCTTCATCATTTAGTCTTCGGAGCCGGGCCCCCAGAGCAGCCAGGGCAGGCACAGGTACTCACACTCACGGGCGAGTTGAGCCCCCTCCCCGCCATCGCAGTCAGGCCTGTTCAGCCAATACGTGCCGGTCTGACGCTCTTGACCTCATACGGTACTTGGGCGTTCTGGATCAAATGCGGAATGCGCTCCGTCTACCTGCTCAACTAAACACAAAGCACAAAGCAACAACAAGTTCCGCGTCCCAGATGCCCCTCTCCTGGCCTGTACAACCCAGTACGAAGTAGTGCCAGTGGTTCATCTGAGGCAACAACTTGAGTCAAGAGGCAGCCGAGGCACCGTTTCCCCTGGCCCGGTCCAAGTTCTCGCTGGCATTAAGATTGGATCCGTTTCGTTGCGATCCACGATCCACCGGTCCTCGTCCACTCCAGATGCGACCACCAACGAACTGTCGTGCTGATCAATCAAACACCCTCACAAAGTCACAATCAAATCTCACACTCGCACTCCGAGGCCCTCTCCGCCTCGCCACGCCTCCCAAAATACGCATCTCAAACGGCCCACCGCAATCCCATGCCGCTCTGCAGGACGAGGTCGACTGCGAATGTAATTCAGACTGTACGGATGGCAATTTGCATCACATCGACGTCGTTGCTACATTGGCGGACCGTCCACCGGCTATTCCAGATGGTTGCCAATGGAAGCAAACGCCAAACGGGCACGGAAATCAACGTTATGAGTTGCTGCACCTTTCTTTGCCTGCGCCACAAGGACACCAACCCGCCCCCAATATGGTGTCGTCCCTGGCAAGATTTGATGGTTGCCCACGCCCGGGAATTTGGGTATAAATCGGCCTCCGAGCCGTCGGCCGGGTCTACATCGAGATGTGTAGCCCGTGAGGTGTGGCGGTTAAATTAAACCATTCCTGGATCGACGAGACCGAGATATCGGCGCCATAGGGGCCGAGCCAGGCGCCCCTCGCTGACCGCCGTCGCCTCCGCCTAACGCTGCTAACTGCTGCGTGGGCTCTCGGCTTGGCTCCAAACCGCCAGATGGTGAGGTGCCCGGGAATATGGCCGCCCGCCACGGACTGCTGCCCTCAACACCTCACCTCAATCTCGCAACTTCCGGCCCGTCCATCATGACCTTGACCCAAACGCCCACGGCGCACGGCAGATGGCAATTTCAACTCTCGGGATGACGCCGCCCGCTGCCCGATACTCAGACCCCGACCTGCGCGCTTCATGTCGGCCACAGCTTGCTCCAGGCCTGAGTAATGCCACGCACCCGCACCTGGCCGTCCTTCTCACTTCCCCGATCCCAACGTGGCTTTGACTCTCCGGACTATGTGACAAGTATTTCCCGGTGACGAGATGAACTGTTCCCGTTGGACGCTTCAGGCATTAAGTCACCCACGACAATATTACCATGGTCGACGGTCTAAACCACTGGACCTCCATACATGCGAATCGACGGATGGGTCGGCGTTGATGAGCTGAGATCATCTCATCTTCCCCCAAACGCCTCTCATATACATACCACCTTGAATCCGGAGTTAGCTTGCATCCAAGATTGCCGATGGCGGACTCTTGCCTTGCCTGAGTCACCGCCGCCCATCTTTGCCCCGGTACGAGTCAATCAACTTCTGACGTCGACGCTCGACAATTTCTCTTTCGAACATTGGTCGTGTGCGTACGGACCTACGCGTCAACTAAGACGCCTCGGCCACAGCGAATCCTCCATCCCTTCTGCCTCGTTTTGCCATGTGGTTGATGAAGCACACCAAGGGTCCGCAGACCGGGAACTGCGGCTACGCGGGGACGAGGGTCATCCTCGCACGACCTCCTGCTGAGAATGAGGCTGCACAGCTCACACCACCAAAACCATGTACACTACTATGCAGTATGCCCTCCAGTTTCAACGGTCCGACAATTGCGTGCCCACCACTACGCTACGCGCAGCCGTCGGCGACCTTTCATCGAGTCGACCAGCAGCAGGAACGTCCTTCGATCCGAGGACGCCGTCCTGTCTCATCCACCGATTCTCTGCGGGGACCCTTCTATTCGTGCACTTGGTCCTCTATCACGACAATTAGCTTCAAACTTTCCATTCCAATTCGTAGGACATGACCGACAAAAACGGATGGAAAATGAAGCCTTCTTGTCCATTCCTTCTTCAACCTTGAGCCAATCGGCTAGACTATACAGATACCAACTTCAGCTTCTTGAAAAGTCATCCTTCGTTGCGGTAGAGTTTAGTCACTTGGACGTTAAGGAAATTTGCATCAACCGCTTGCCTGCATGTTCGCTTGCTAGCATGCAAGCTATTGAAATGCCGTCTCCTCACCTGACTGTCGCCAGCCGCCTCACCGAGATTGGACCATTCTGAAGGTTCAAGCACTGCCCAGTCACAGAAACCCGGGCAAAGCTTGACAATGGCTTCAGTGCAACATTATTCGCTTGTTTGCCAGCCCTTCTGGAGACTTCCGAGGCGTGACTTACATGCAGGCCCTTGCCAGAGCACATACTCAGGAGACGGTAACGCTGCCTTTGTCTGCGCCGTGGCGCAACGCGCGTCGTCTAGAGCTGGCCCGTTTCGACTTGTTCATCACAGCATACTGAAGTAGCAGGCCCGGATTCTGCACAACGCATGTGTGCAACGTTGTAAGACTAATTTGCCGGCCTCATGACACCACTGCACAATACTGTCCCCATCGGTAATCTTCCAATCTGGCTATCGGACAGCTATACATTTGTCAAGGCCGTTGTGAAAACATGAGGGGATGCAGCGAGCTAGGCCATGACTCGGTCCGCTCCAGAGCACACAGCACAGCCCGACCACTGCGTTTTCCACGGCCTTACAAGCACTCGGACTGGTGCTTCAGACGATCGGCGAGCTTGTCGCTCCGGCCGTATGTGATACTTTCTACTGCGGTAGACGGGCGTGACGATGCTGCGGCGATATTACTATCATGCTGCATCTCGCCAGTCGCTGCAGCTTGCAGCTTGCCTCAATAAGACCCTCATCAATGGCACTGTTGCATCGCAACGCAGCGCAGCGCGCCGCACCCTAAGCCAACCAATGTCAGTTTACACAACTGCGCAGCAATAGCCCTCTTGTTGTTGGTTTACATTCCACTTCCGATGCCGGGACTCGGTGGAATCGATCCAGAAAGCCTAGAAGTACGAGACAAGCCAGGGGTGCAACATTCTGTGGCAACAGCTGATTGACGGCAATCTCATCTTGTCCGCAACGCAACGCCTCAAAACGCAACGCCTCAAAAAGCCGGCTCTGATTGATGGTCCTTGATCTGTCGTTGGACCACGTCCCGGCTTTGTGTGTGCCCAGAAGACGCGCTGCGTCGGCAAGCTGTCTGAGCCCTCCGGACCAGTCGACCGTGACAAGTCAGACGCACAAAAGCACACCCACACCACACCACACAAAGCTCGTACACGTCGCTGACTCTGTCGCCTTGCCTCTCGTCACATCTTGGGCCGATGAGAAGGGCCTCTACTGGACAACGTCCGGACCGTGCCCACCCAAGCCTTTCCTGAAGCGCGCCTGTCTTCCGTGGTCGATGTCTCGTCTCGATTTTCCTCGCCCACCTGCCAGAGAGTCCCAGTCTTCCCCCAGCATCAACCGTTTCAAATCACATCACAGCGGGATCTGGGCCGAGCAGTGGCACCTCCTCTTTTACCCGCCTTTTTCGTGTCTTCTAGAAGTCTCATACCCCTGACGGAAGAAACCTCTCAGACTTCTCGCATCCTTCTCGAGCCATCATCGGAGTCTCCGCCTGTGGTTACCCTGCGGGTGGGCGAGCGTGGGTGGTCGACTCCATCTTTTCCCATCTTGTTCGTTGCACCTGCACTCGCTCTCAATGTGACATACCATAGCAGGCCTTTTGGTCTTGGCTAATTGCCAACTCTGTAAAACCAACCTGACGTATCCGTACTGAAGATCAAGGCCCCCGAGAGCAACCCTCGACCACAAATTTCTTCAGCGGCGACTCTTTATTCTATAAGCAGCGAGTTTCACCAGCGCCTTTCGAGACGAGGGCGTTCTAATGAGACGGGTTATCTCCCGTGTTGATGCCATTTAAGGGCGGTGTGCTAGCAACTCGCGCCCCAGCCACGCTGCAGCGTTAACGTTCCAGTCGCATCCTGCATTTGGTAGGCATCCTGTCAACGGCAGTCGATGAATTTGCATGAATAACTCGCCAACCATGATCGCCGCTACTTGGGACATCTTTATTTCCACTGACCGCCCCTCAGTCATGGAGCAAATTGGCTTTGCTGTCCACATCGTCATTGCCACCGCCTGCCACGACATGACCTGCTCCCTCTGGATCAATCGAGTCTCCATTAGAAACGCGTGCGCCACGAGGCAAACCACAAGCTCGTTGTCTTTGATGCCCTCTCGTAGCCCACCCCTCAGAGTAGTTTTTGCGCTGCCGAAGCCGGAATAACCAATCAAAGACCGCCCGCCGTCCGGTTTAGGCCAGCCAGCCCGCTCCTCCGACAACAGACAATGAAGATCGGCAGCACCATTGCCTCCCCACCAAATTTGTGTGGTGCCAAAGCGGCGACAGAGAGAGTCTGATTCGGGGCATGGTTGGTGGTGCGGTCCAAAGAGACAAAGACAAGGCAAGGGCTTCTTCGGCCATAAGCGCCGTCGGCCCTGTCCAGATGACCTTACCTGCCTGCGGGTACCTCTGGCCTTACCATCGTCTCGTCATCGTCAAAGAGGAACACCGAAGAGGATCTACACCCTTTCGGCGTTTGCGCCGACCCCCTACGAGACCAGGTCCTTTCCGCACTGCTTGCCGGCTCGCCGCCGTTTAAGCCATTGTTCGCCCTCGTCGTTTGGGGGCCGGCTCAGGAAAAAAAAGGGGGGAGGGGAAGGAAAAAACTTGCCTCATGGCCTGTACCTCATATGGGTTTCCTTTCCTCCCAAGGGCTAGAGTTTTATCCAATCTGACAGGAAGGCGATCATTAAAAGCTGGTCTCGAGCTTTTTTTAAGCAACGCCTCCCCCTAACCTGAGGATGCTCGTCTTGCCTTGTTGAGTAGCCCCAAACCCGGTAGGTGACTGTATCCCGTACCACGAGTCGCCAACGGAGCGGGTTCGGTCATCTGCGGTGCGGAATTGCGGGAAATCTCGGTAAGCATTATCAGGTTCCGCCGCGGACTGCCTTCCGGAGCCGGACTTGCGATTGATGACGAGATTCGAAGCCGCTGGTCGGAAGCTCTAGACGGCCGATCAACTTCCAGCTTGGTCAAACGGTCAGAGCACGGTCATGATGAAGAGGCTTCCCCCCATCTCCCGTCGTGATTTACGCCATGTTGGATGGAGCTGGTTTGGATCGTGGCAAAAGAAATTAGTGACAATCCCGAAGATGAGGCTTCATATTCTCCAATCTGGCGCGGGAAATGGCCATGCAGAAGCTCCGCCTACCGTGACCTCCCGTTGCTGACTTTCCTTTGTTAAGCGCATTTGTAGTTCGCTCGTGAATTCAGGTACAGGTCACACACGGTGGAGCTCGTTCACTCACTTTTTTCATCGAAATGCCCGAAGACGTGGGGGTTCATGTTGATGCCCCCCCTCTCCCGCCGGCTTATCCCAGATTAGCCTCGTCGAGGCCTGCTAAAAGCGGCCTACGCGAGGACAGCACGGCAGAGATCCTTGGTATTCGCGGCAGTATCAGAACAAGCAGCAGCATGACGTTCTACCGTGGGCCGATGGGTAACTGACGGAAGAGAAGCCTGCATTAATGGGGCATGCTGAACATCTTGCTCCCTTGAGACACGCGGGCACAGTGATACTGTCATGATCAGCGAACGGCGAGGAAAGTGGGAGCATTACCGCATTGTCAAATTCCAAATGAGATACAGTGAGGGTGGTCAGAATCCACATTGTTACTTGATGAATGACGATTCTCTTTTTCAACGTGATTGCGCTTGTCACATCGCTCGCTGGATTACAGCGCAGCGCCTGACATGAACCGTGAAAAGCATGTACGGCAAAACCATGTCTGCTCTGCTTCCTGGGCCGACTGGCATCCAGCATCATGCCGAGGGATTAAACACGAAGACTTCGGTGTAGCACTAGTAGCGCGTAGTAGAGATCAGAAAGGAAAAGCAAGGGTACAACTTCAAATATGTCAACGTGGATTTTATTCAACCTTGAACGAGAGGTATCAAGTCCTGATTCACCTCCTTTCATCTCCATTCTCTCGTGGTATCCAAACAGCACTAAAGCTTAACAGAAACAAGGGGGAGGTGGTCGCAAAAGTTCTCGAAGGTACCATCGAGATCGCGCGCATACCCCACTATCCCATCAATCGAAAACGCAGCTCAAAAAAAAAAAAAAAAAAAAGAGAAGAGTGATGACTCTCTACTTCATTTTCCTTTTTTTTTTTCTATGATCCCGCTATGCAAAAAAGAAACAGCAATGTCCGCTGGGCCAATAAAAACAACGGGTGGCCGATGGACCTGGCCCCACCTGTTGAGTAGTAAACAAGTAACGATCAGTTGATATTGAGTGGACGGTATTGGGGAAAGTTAAAGAAGAATGTGAGAGCGTATGTGGTATTCGACGTGAGAAACGTGAACACCGCGTAGATGATCGTCGTGGAACGGCTGGTTACCTGGGGCTCAGGAGGCTCCGTCCAGGGCCTTGGGATTTTCTGAGCTTTTGAAGCTCTTCTTCGATTTTTCTCCTCTTGGCTTGTTCCTCCTGTCAAAACGATTAGTGTGCTGAGGGCTGTTGGCGGGTGGAGACGGGGCTTACCTTGAGGTCTTCATGGAATTTCTTTCTCTCCTCCCTCATCGTCGCTCGAAATTGCTCGCTGAGCATGATGGCTCCAGCACCACGTGCGCCAGAGCCTGGATTGACCTTCAGTCGTTCCGCATCCAGCTCCTCTTGCAGCTTCGACATCTTGGTCCTGGAATTAAGAACCTCGGCGTCAAGCTGATCCTTGAGCGACGCAACCTCGCCCTCGAGAGAGGCCTTGGTAAAAAGAGCGTCGTCTAGCTTGCTCTCCACCTCGAACTTCTCTCTCTCGGCGTTGATTGTCTCCGCGGTGATGTTCTCTAGTTCCTTGAGGGTAGAGCTGAGCTCCTCCCTGAGTCTGTCGACTTCAGACTTGAGGTTGGAGACCTCGGCAGTGTTCTTAGCAGCGGCGGCCTCCGTGGCTCTCTCCTTACGAGAGCCGTACGCACTGTCGAGCTCGGCTTGCGCGATGGTAAGCTCAGTTTTCAGCTCAACGATCATCATGTTGAAACGGTCGAGCTCTTCCTCCTTCTCTTTCACCTCCCTGCTCTTAGCCTCGACCTCCTGCTGCTTTTCCACAGTCGCCCTCTCCGCAGCCGCTAGCTTGATGGTCAGAAGAGACACCTCCTCGTTCGCCTTGGATAGCTTGCCATCCGTGTCTTGAACGTTGGAGCTGATGTTGGCCAGCTTCGTCTCAGCCTCCTTCACACTCGCTTCTAGAGCTGCAATCTTAGTGTCGCGTTCCTTTATCTCGTTCTGCGTCTTTGCGGAGCTGGAGTCGTTGGCCATGCGCGTGACATTAGCGGCTTCGGCCGCCTTCTGGGCCTCGGAGAGCTTCTCTTGAGCTTCAGCGACCTCCGTCTCTGACTGCTCCAAGAGAGATCGAAGCTGGTCAAGCTGGTCTTGCTTAATCGTCAACTCAAGTATTCTTTCTTCGTCTGCGCGCGCTTGGGCGGCGCGGAGCTGGTCAAGTTGGTCTTGCTTGACCTTGATCTCCTGGTCCTTCTCAGATTCAGACTTATTGCCCAATTCTCGTTGCTGCTTGATCTGGCGCTTGAGGACGAACTTCTGCTCCTTAAGACTGGTAGCCTGGCTGTATAACCACTGAACCTTGGTCGAGAAGGCTGAGAGTGAGTACGGCTCGTCTGTATCCACCGCCTCGCCGTCGGACATATCGTCGTCATCAGGCACGCCCTGCTCCAGACGTGTGCGACGACGGTCGGCCTTCTGCTTCTGGATACCGGCGAATCCGGACTGGATGATACCCCAAAGACCCATAAGTACAGCCTCTGTCTGCTCATCATCCTGTTTTTTGACGGCGGTCTTGCTGGCGGTCTTCTTCATTTCCTCCTCAACCACAATCAAAGCATCTCGGAGGTAGTCGAACTGTGCCTCCAGACCCGCGCTTGGAACCTCAGGATAATTTGGGTCCACAGCAACTAGAACATCTCGGAGCTTTTGGTTGAGATCTTCAATTCGCCCTTCTGCCTGGGTGAGGGCGATAGAAGACGCCGCAGCCGCAGCCTCAACATCCTTGAGACCATCGGAAGACTGTCCCTGAAGCTGTTGCTCCTCGCGCACAACCGACAGGCCCTGCTCCAAGTACTCAAGTTGACTCCCGAGTGAGGTTCCGGGGTCCGCCGATGGCGCTGAGGGTGGTTCGCGAAAGCCGCCGTTCCTAGTAGGATTAAAGTTTACAATTACCTCTCGCATAGAGTTGTTGAATGTCATAAGTTTTCGCTCCGTGTTCTTGAGAGATTCCAAGCGCTGCGTGTTTTCTCTTTTGAGAGATTCCATCTCGCTGCTCAAAGCATCCGTCTGCGCCCGCAATTGGGCATTCTCGTCCTGTATCCTGTTCAACGCGTCGGATTGCGCACGAAGCTGGGAATTCTCCTCTTTGAGCCTGTCGGCCTCTTCCCGCAGCTGCCTGTCTTCAACGCCAGGGGGCTTAGATGGAATGTTTAGTGGTGTGACCTTGGGCTTTCCACGGGAAGGAGATCCGTCAATTCCTAGGTCTCGGAACAAGCCGTTCTCGTCGAAGAAGGAGTCTTTCCCGGGAGGTTCCATGCTGTTGCGGCCATTGGAGTAGGTGTAGAGGCTTTCGGGGCTACCTGGAATCCCGTTCATGATTTGCGCAGGCAGCTGATTAACCGGTTTCTTGGACGCCTTGTGCGTCAACTGGAGGATACCAGCTGTGTGTTCCAGCAGACTCCGTTGAGCGTCGATCTGCCGTTGCTCGAGACTGCGCAGCTCGTTCGACAAGTCTGCGACACGTTTTTCGCTCGCTTGCCGCTCAACTTCTGCTTCGCGCAAAGATTCTCCCATGCTATTGCGGTTATTCCCCATCAAGCTCCTCCTCTTACTGGCCTCGGGCTGCGAGTAGAGCTTGGCCATAGAAATCGCGGCATCTCGGTACTTGGTTTGGATGGCGAGATTCGTTCGTGTTTGTTCCATCCGTATCGTCAAGGACTGAACCTGCTTCTTCAGATTATCCACCTCTTCTTGCGACAGAATTTTGTACTGTTTGCTGTCGGACAAGGCCGTTTCGGTCAATAGATGGACTTGGATCGGGTCCTGGAGGTCCACGTAGGCTGAGCTTGGCGGGAGCTTCGTGTTCATCTACCAGTTATTAGGCGGCGGCGCAAAGCCGGCGATAAAGAGGATTCAGACTTACATTAGCACGCAGCGGCGCCGTGTTACCCATCATGTCTCTCCCGTAGCCATCTTCACCTCCAAAGCGGCCAGGCGCGCGACGAGGTGGCGATGGCCTCCCCGGGGAGTAGCCGTTCATTATGTTGGGTCGATCGATGACGAGGGATATCTTGTCAAATCATTATATAACAGTGCAAATCGTCGAATCGCAAGGGTTTAATGAGGCGGTGGTAGCAGCCGTAGGGAGCATACTCTTCTCGGAGGGCGGGAACGTGTCAACTAAGGTATCTGTATACGTACAAGTCGACGTGTGACAGCAACGAAATCTCAGCCAACAGGCGTACGACGTATTCGCAACGCGAGGCGAGGTAGAGGAATAGAGGGTGGCTGGTGGCTGGTGGCTGGCGCGTGGGATTTGTGCCGAAGCCCTTGATGCGAAGGAAGCAAGGGGGTGGGTGTTTTTCCTGGAAGATGACGAGCGAGTCGCGGGTGCTTCGCCGTGGAGACGAGACAGGGAGGCAGAGGCAGAGGCACAGGTCGTCGGACGACTTCGACATCGGCCGCTTCGCAGAGGATGACGGAAACCTCTACGCAGCGAGATAGATACATCCTATGTTTCCCCCTTCCCTGACAGGTTGTGGATCAGAAGACAGGAAAAAGGATGCCGGTTGTGGTGGCCGAGGGCATGCGAGTGAGTTTGCCGTCCCAAAATTGACCTGTCGCAGCGGGTGGCAATCTGGCAGACATTTTGACACTAACCCACTGAAGGCACTGAAATCCAGTCAAACGTGCAGAGGCCCTCGCGGCCCCCTTGCAGCCGGTTGGCAATGCTTCGCAGCTCCCACTGGACTTTCAGAGGGAAACCACGCCAGCGCTAAGCTTATTTGGGTTCGTCCCTTGCCAATTCGGTACGGATACGTCCGGGTTTGTGATGGGTCCCTCTGGGTGTGTGTGTAATGCGATGCATTGCTAACTATGTGGTGCCCTATGGGCGGATGTATCATGTATCTGTATATCGGTTATGCTTACATAACATCGGGGATGCCCTTATGGGCTAGTGTGATAGTCTAAGCCCCTCTCAAAATGCGGTGCCCTCACTGCTATATCCGAATCCTAGTTATCCTTATCCTTTCGTTTAATGCCGTTTCTATTAGTTATCGTTCCACTGCTATAGTATATCGTTATATATATCTAATCTAGCTAGGTCGGACTATGGCACCTATTAGTTATAGTTAGGGCTTAGATATTAGTACGAAATGAGGTATTATTTACTAGGTTTAACGTTATATTCCTATAAGATATAATCGGGTACTAATAACTAGTCTTTAGCAGAGATAGGCGGGATTAGTAGTAGTTATTATCTATATAGATTAAGTCGGCTAGTAGTAGGCTCTAAGTAGTTAACTAAGATAATATCGTGGGTTTTAAAGTGAGGAGGTAATATAAGATAGTAAGCGGATCTACTAATATATTCCTTAATAGTAAATAGGCTTATATAGCGTTATCTATATTTAGGTCCTATAATAGCGGCTTGCGGTATATTATAGCTTTTATATAGTCTTAAGTAGACCTTATTATTAATATTAAAGAACTTCGTTATATAGCGTTAGTTATAGTGGTACTTTATTATAACTATAGCAATAGCGACGGCGTTATATGCTATTATTCGTGCTGCTAGTAGTCGGATAGATATTAGTTATAAGTTATCTGCTATTAATAACGGGATATTATTAGGTATAAATCCCTTAATAATCTCGTTTAGGGATAACTATGTTAATACGGATCGGGTATAGTTAAACTTAAATTCTAATTATGGGATATATATTAGCTAGAGTTTAGGGCTCTATAGCGAGTAAAAGTAATATTATAGAGCGGATTTAATAGCTTAGATCGTCCTCTTAGTCTAGCTATTAGTTTATAGATAGTAGGCCGTCGCGTGGAATAATATTATACCTTTCTCGCGCTATATTAATTTCTATATTACTAAGAGGAACCTTAGATCTTAGTCTAAGATAATAATCTTAGGAAATTCTTAATTTAATAATATTAAATAATATATAAGTTAGGTACCCTAGATTTCTATAGTACTAATTATCTTACTAGGGATAATGTCACGGCGCTGGGTTGGATCTACCTGATTTTGGGGTCAGGTGACTGCTGAGTCACGTGATCTCTGGGCGAGTGCTATAGCGCTAGGTTAGACCTACCTTAACTTAGGGTTATATAACTACTAAGTTATATGATCTCTGGGCGAGCTTTTAGCCTTCTAGAGCTATGCTAGCCTAAAGATAGACTTTTCCCTTCTTTAATGTAGAATCTATTTAATATAATATAATTAAAATATACTAACCTTTACTTATTTATTATTTATAATATTATTCTATATTTATTTATTAATTCTCTAGAGATAAAAGTATAATATCTTAATTAACTATTATTACCTCTATCCTATTAATTAACTAATATAAGTATAGCACTTAACTAAGTACTAAGCTAACTAATCTATATCCTAAATAATCTAAATTTGATTAATACCCCCCCTCTACTTTATAATAATATACTAAATAAGACCTAACTAATTAGTTATAGTTATAAGGCTATAATAATACTTATATTTAATACTAGAAAGCTCTTAGAGCCTTATATTAAGGCTTTTTAATATTATTATATTATACTACCTAATTATAATATCCCTCTATATAAGAACCTAAAGGTTTTTAATTTAAATAAGCTTATATAAGAGCAGCTTATTAAAAGCCTACTTATAGACCTTAATATAAGTAGATATAAGAGCCTAGCCTAGAATATTATTACTAAACTATAGAAGTTCCCTAACCTTCTTCTTATTAATTATAATTACTTAGGTAAAGGCTAGAAGATTACCCTTATTTGTAATAATATAATATAATTATTCTAAAAATAACCCTAATTTAACCCTTACCTAGATTTAAGACGAGCTTATAAAGAGAGCTACTTAGGGTATTAAATCCTAAGCTCTTTGTATAGGATATATTACTATAAGTAATAACCTCTATATGTTTTATAGTATTACTCTCTATCTAAAATATAAGAATTAGGAGCTCTAAAAGTATCTAGATAATACTTATATTACCAGTAATAATACGAAATAATTTATTATATTTAAGCGCTATTAAGAAGAGTATAACTAAGCCTAATATAATATTATTATTATAATAGAGGAGAGAGATAAAGTAAGGGATATTAATAAAGCCTTGCTCTAGTAGTTGAAATATAATATAACTACTACTCCTCCCCTAATAAACCCTCCCTCTAGTAATTATAATATAATATTTTAAGTAATCCTAAATTAAATATTATACCTTAAGATTTAGATTTGCTTTAGCTTACTCTTATTAACTATTAGTAATAATAATACCTAGATTACTAAGATACCTAAGGTCCTTATCTTTATAAGTATTAAGAGTACTAATCCTAAGTACCTAAAGCTTAATACCTAGCTTTTTTATATTAAAATACGCCTTAATAATAGAGAGTATTATAATAAATCCTAATACTTTAAATATATACTTTTATACTTTAGAGGAACTACTTATAATATCTTATTCCCTCTCTTCTTAAGTAATCTACTTTAAATCTCTATAATAGAATAGCTTATTAATAAACTAAAAGGTATCATTATTAACCTAGTTTAGTATAATAAAGCTTAGATAAAGCTTAATACCCTTAATATTTTATTTAAATATATCTAAATTAAATAAGCTATATTTATTAAACTTACTTATAAAGCTAAGCTCCTAGAGTTTTAATAGCATTAGAAGTTTTATAAGAAAATACCTACCTCTCTTTAGAACTAGTAATCTATTTATTCTATTAATAGCGCCTTTAACTCCTAGGATTATACTACTTAGATCTATATTATAGCTTATATTCTAGCACCCTCTAATAACTACTTAGCTAACTAAATTACTATATAAAGCTCTGCCCTAGTAGCCTATACCAAACCTTCTAGTAGAGGAAACCCCTATATATAAGCCTATAATAACTAGGATTAAATCCCTAAGGCTTTATATAAGAAGCTCTATAACTAAGGTGCTTATTTTATTTATAGTAATATTAGCTATACCTCATAGCATTACCCCTATAAGTAAGCTAGAGCTACTATATATATTACTAAGCTTACTAAGGCTACTTATAATAACCTAGAGCTTGTAGAAAACTAGAGCCCCTAGTAAAAATAAACTCCCTATTAGGAGAAGATTAAAGAGATTAGTAATTAGTAATAATATATATTAACCTATAATTACTAATTAGTAGTAGATTACTAGAGAAAGAGTTAGTTCTAGTTTTTAATAGATATAGTATTTACCTTAGAACCCTTTTTAATACTAGGGCAAATAACTATACTTTTATAAATACCTATATAACCCCCTTACTAAGGGATTTTTACTATATTAAGTATAATAAGTTATAGCACCCTATCCTAGCTACTAGATTTAATAGAAAGCTACTAGGTATTATAACTAAGGTGTAAACTACTTATATACAAAGAGATTACTAAGAATTAATATAAATAACCCTCCTCTAACTTAATATATGGAGGTGTAACCTTATTCTTAGCTATTGATAGATTAATTACTATAATATTAGCATAGATATATACTATTAATACTTATATTAACCTAGTAATACCCCTATAGCTTAAGACCTCTCTAGAATAATTATATAAAATACTAAAAACCTCTTCTAACCTATTATAATTAATATTAAGTATTAACTTAATATATAATGCTACTAAGCTATATTTAAAGCTAAGGAATAGCTATATCATACTTAAAAAGCTATAAGAAGTAGGATAAAGACCTCTATAAAGATCTTATAATAAAGCTATATACCTAAGGACTTAGGGTATAATCATAACTTATAGAAAATAGATATAATATTAAAAGGTATATTAATAGTTAACTAGGCCTAGTAAGTGCTATACTAGTAGGTTAGACCCCTTACTCATAAAGCCTAATAAATAAAGAATAGCCTCAATATAGTATTTATTAGTACTATAAGGTTTAAAAGGAACCTAAAGTATACTAATATTAAATTAGGCTCTATATTACTATATAAGCTTAATTTAATAATTACTAATAAGTAAGAAATAGAAGAGAAAGATATAAGCCCCTTAGAGGTTAATAAAGCTAAGAACTAATGCCTAATTAATAAAAGACTCCTCTTATACCTCTAGAACTAGAGAGATTACTTTAGTAAAATAGCTAGTAATATATTACCTCCTTATTACTATTATAACTACTGAATTAAACTAGAGCTAAGTATAAAGGAGTATTTAACTTTCTACTTATTATATAAGTAATTACTACTAGAACTTAAAGCTATTTAATAATATTTTCTTAAGAACTTAAAAGAGAGCTTCGTAATATTAAGTAATACCTTATTTATATCCCCTATATTTCTTATTTAAAAAGCTAATAGCTATTTATGATTCTATACTAACTTCTAAAAGCTAAATAAACTTATTTAGAAGGACTAGTACTTATTATTCCTAATTAATAAGATAACAAGTTAGATTAGCTAAGCTAAAGTATTTATAAGGATTAATATCTACTATGTATTCTACTAAATTCATATCTACTCTAACTTAGAAGACTTAATAATATTCTATACCTAATATAGCTCCTATAAGTATAAAGTTCTACCTTCTAGGCTTTATAATAAGCTAGCTATATACTAATAGTATATAAATAATACCCTTATAGAATACCTAGATGATTTCTATATAGTATATATAGATAATATCCTAGTATACTTAGAGAACCCCCTCTAGCATAAGGACTATATCAAGAAGGTCCTTAACTAGCTATACTAGGCAAGGCTTTAGGCTAATATTAAGAAGTATGAATTTAGTATAACTATAATGCACTACCTTAGGTTTATTATTACTACTAAAAGGATTAGCTCTAACCCTGATGTCACGTGCAGGCCCTTCGGGCTTAAGGGTGCAGCTACCCTTCAGACGTTTTCCCCTGCGCTACGCGGTCGCAACTCAAAAGGTACAGGACATTCAGAACGAAGGGCTCTGAATGCAGCTGCACTTAAGTACGCACGCCTAGCGCAGTGACACTGAGAAGGTTTCTATAGTAAAAGACTAGTAACTACTAACTATAGTATATAATATCTAGTCCTTCTTAGGGTTCTATAACTTCTATTAATAATTTATTAAAAGTTATAGAAAGATCGCTTAGCTACTTACTAAACTTATAGCTAAAGACGCTTAGTTTAATTTTAATAATAACTATATAGTAATATTTATAATACTAAAGGAGGCCCTAGTATTAACCCCTATCTTATGCTACTAGAAGCCTAAGCTATTAACCTAAGTAGAGATAGATACCTCTAAATTTATTTATACTACTACCCTCCTCTAATAATAAGCTAATAATAATTTATAATACTTAGTAGCCTATTTCTTAAAGATTATATTATTAACTAAGATAAACTACTCTATCTATAACTATAGCATAATAGTAATTATTCTTATATTAGAGGAATAGAGAGCTAAACTCTTAGTAATTACCTAGTATTTTGAGGTTATTATAAACTATTAATTATAACTTTACTTTATAATTGAATAGCTTCTAAATATCTACTAAGCCTACTAGTTAGATATCTTAGCTAGGTTTAACTTTTATATCTAATATTACTTAGGGTATAAAAATATACTAGCTAATACCCTTTTATAGAAATATAAGGAACAATAGCGGGTGCAGGATGCAGAGCCACGCTATTAGCAAAACGTTAGCAAGTCAGGGGCAGATAAATATACCTTAGAGAAAACTCTATAAGCTATAGACTTAGAAGGTTAAGTAATAATTTAATATAATAATAGATATCTATATTTTAATATTCTAGCCTTTCCTAGTTTAAGCTTTTAGCTATACTCTTATAACTCTATTACTTCTACCTCAATTTAAGAAACTAGCGCTAGTTAGAATATCTAAAGTAAACTAGTAATAGTATACTAATAATTAAGTAATAGAGTTTAATTAAAATAAACTCCGGGCTAAGTATATAAAATATAACTAATAGGGTCTTAGCTAATAAGATACTAATTATTTACTAAGCTCTGAGATATAGGGAATATAGCATAGATATTATACTAGGGGAATAGATAACCCTAGTAATAATATAGCAGGAGGAATAACCCTAAGAGGTTAAGCTAGGTCCTAGGTAGCGCTAGACTAAGCAGACTACCTCTCGAAGGGTAAATAGATAGCAAGTAGTAGCTAATAGGGTACCCCGCCTAGGATACCCTAAGAAGCTAGTATCCCTAGCATCCTTACCTAAGCTATAAGGCTACTATAGAAATAGTAGGAGAGCCTTATAGAGTAGATATATCTATAATAGTAGTAGCATAAGGAATAAACCGCTACCCTACTATAGGAACTTACTAATCGCTTAGTAATAAGATACTTATGAAGAGAATATAAAAAGCCCCCTATATATAACTACTATATTATAACTAAGGACTTTACTATAAACTAGATTAGTAACTAGATCTAAGTAATTAAAGATAGAAACTAATTATATATTAGTAGTATGCTAGAGCAGTAGGTCTAATAAGTGCTTATAAAGATAAGCCTATCCCTATAGACCTAGTAGCAATACTATAGGGCTAGGCTAGAAGGAGACCTAGTATAAGCTAACTTTATAGTATTTGCTTGCTAATAGTATATTAACTCTAAGCTTTAAGAATAAAGGTACTATAAGAAGCTAGATATAATAAAGTAGAAAGAGATATAGTTATTAATATAGTTCTTTGCTAAATAGTTAGTAATATATTAGGACTTAGGTATAATTAGTATAGAAGATAGTAAGGCTAAGGCCTATATGTTATACTTCTAATTAGCCCTATTCCTATATAAGGAACTTAAATATTAGAAAGTTAAGATATAGAGGCTAAGAGATATAGCTATAGAAGCTGAATGCTTATAGGAGATATATTATTAATAGGGTAGCAAACCTCTATAAAGCGAAAATAAGAAATAGTATATAGGGGAAGAGTATAATCTAAGGGGGCCTGTAGTAGCGAGGTTAGGTTAAAAGGTAGGCTAGCAGGGTTCTAGCTAGAAGATAATATAGGGTTTATAGAGCCTAATACCTTATTAATAGGTTAGTAGCATAATATAGGGATATAATTAGAATAGGTCTATATCTAACCCTAGTATATAACTTATAATATCTAATTATATAGTATGCTTTAGCTATAAGCAAAAGGGGTATAAGAAGGCAGACTACTTAGATAAATACGCGAGATAAAGTGCGAATAAAACGCTAGTAGGATACTAAGTACTTACTAAGAAGGCGAGGGTTAATATAATCTAATCTATAAGAATTAAGGAACTTAACTTATTAGAAAACGAGTAAGCTAGGGGATTATATTAATAACCCCTACGCCTAAATTAGAACTAGATACTCTCCCTAAGGGAGCTATTATAAAGGGATAAGCGATCATTCTCTAGAATATTACTAAATAAGAAGTAGTAGTAGATATAGATTCCTATTCCTAGGTTAATATTATTAGTAGTTAACTAGCTAAGTCCCTATAACTATAACTTATAGTAGCTATTACCCCTATATTAGAAGGGTTTAATAGGTTATTTATAAAGGGCTAGAATATATACTAGTTAATAATTTTCCTCTTTAACTTAGGAGGAGAAGCGAGGAAGATATAGCGACTCTTTACTAAAGCCCTCTAACCTAAAGGAGTAGGAAACCTCCTCTTATTATAATACTCTATAGGAAGAGAGGGTATTATAATTAATACCTAGATAAATACCTAGGAATATGAACGCTTTAGTATTACTAAGCTATTAGTATTTATATAAAAGATTATTCAGAATAGCTAGAAGGCTAATATTATATATATATTAGGGAATATCACCCCCTATAAGCTGCTAATAGGGGCGCTAGAAGAAGAAGATACCATAGAGGGTAATATAGAGTTACTACTAGAGCTATTTAGTAAATAAGCAATATTTAATAAATAGTTAGTAAACTAATACCTAGTCCTAGAGAGCGTGGAATATATTATTAACTTAATTAAAGAGAAGAAACCTCTATATAAGCCTATCTACTTATTAAACGAGTATTAATTAGAAGAACTTCGCTAATATATTGCTAATAACTAAGTAATAGGGCGGATCTAACCCTTAACTAGCGAGGTAGGCGCCCCTATCCTTTTTATGCTTAAGAAAGATAGGTCCCTATACCTTTATATAGATTATTAAAGCCTTAATAAGGTGATAATAAAAAACTAATATCTACTCCCTCTTATTAGCAAACTATTAGATAAGCTTTAGGGAGCGAAATAGATCTTAAAAATCGATATTTAAGATATATACTACTATATCTATATTAAGCTAGAGGATTGCTAGAAAATAGCGTTTAGGATATATTATAGGTACTTTAAATATACTATTATATTATTTAGACTTATAAACGCCCTAGCTATATTTAAGGTATATATTTACTAAGCGCTCGCTAAGCTACTAGATACTTATTATATTACTTATATAGATAATATTATAATCTATTCTAAGATAAGAGAGTAATATATAAAAGACCTTTTCTAAGTGCTCTATAGGCTTTGCTAGTAGGAGCTCTATACTAAGCTTAGTAAGTATAGGTTCTATTAATAGCAAGTAGAGTTCCTAGGGTATATTATTATACTTAAGGGTATATTAATAAATTAAACTCATATCTAAGCTATTACTAAATAGAAGATACTAAAGACATACTAAGATATCTAGGTCTTCCTTAGATTCTATAACTTCTATTATATATTTATTATAGAATATTTAGGTATTATAGCCCTAATAATATCTTTATTAAAAAGTAGCGAGAATAATAAGAAAGGAGGTGAGTTCTACTAGCTAGTATAAGGAAAAATAGCGGGTGCAGGATGCAGAGCCACGCTATTAGCAAAACGTTAGTAAGTTAGGGGCGAATAAATATACCTTAGAGAAAACTCTATAAGCTAAAAACTTAGAAGGTTAAGTAATAGTCTAATATAATAATAGATATCTATATTTTAATATTCTAGCTTTTCCTAGTTTAGGCTTTTAGCTATACTCTTTATAATTCTATTACTTCTACCTCGATTTAAGAAACTAGCGCTAGTTAGAATATCTAAAGCGAACTAGTAATAATATATTAATAATTTAGTAATAGAGTTTAACTATAATAAACTCTAGGCTAGGTATATAGAATATAATTAATAGGGTCTTAGCTAATAAGATACTAATTATTTACTAAGCCCTGAGATATAGGGAATATAGCGCGGATACTATGCTAGGGGAATAGATAACCTTAGTAATAATATAGCAGGAGGAATAACCCCGAGGGGTTAGGCTAGGTCCTAAGTAGTGCTAGACTAGGCAGATTACCTCTCGAAGAGCGAATAGATAGCAAGTAGTAGCTAATAGGGTACCCCGCCTAGGATGCCCTGAGAAGCTAGTATCTCTAGCATCCTTACTTAGGCTATAGGGTTACTATAGAAATAATAGGAGAGCCTTATAGAATAGATAAATCTATAATAATAATAGCATAAAGAATAAACTACTATCCTATTACGAGAACTTACTAATCGCTTAGCACTAAGATACTTATAGAGAGAATATAAAAAGCCCCCTATATATAACTACTATATTATAACTAAGGACTATACTATAAACTAGGTTAGTAACTAGATCTAAGCGATTAAAAATAGAAACTAACTATATGCTAGTAGTATATTAGAGTAGCAGGTCTAATAAGCGCTCATAAAGATAAGCCTATCCCTATAGACCTAGTAGCAATATTATAAGGCTAGGCTAGAAGGAGACCTAGCTTAAGCTAACTTTATAGTATTTACTCGCTAATAGTATATTAACCCTAAGCTTTAAGAGCGAAGGTATTACGAGAAGCTAGATATAAAGAGTATAGCTAAAGGCCTAAACCAGGAAAGGCTAGAATATTGAAACGTAGATATCCATTATTATATTAGACTATTGCTTAACCTTCTAAGTTTTCTACTTATAGAGTTTTCTCCAAGGTATATTTATTCGCCCCTAACTTACTAACGTTTTGCTAATAGTATAGCTCTATATCCTGCACCCGCTACTATTCCTTATAATTACCCCCCCTTCTAAAGCCTTAGTCCCTAAGGTATACTAGTAGAGTAATATAGCTCTGCGTTACTAACTATAGGGCGATAGTTTAGCACCTTTATTATATTATTTGCTATCGCTCCTTCCTACGCTAGATTTAGGCTATTATAGTAAATAATATATTTTATTTTCTAGCGGTTTATATATTTTTAGATTTTGAGTATTGCTATTATTTTTTACTTAGTTACTAATAGTTATATAACTATTTAGCAATATATAGCTAGTAATTATTTAGCCTTATTGCCTAGCGATACTAATTATAAAAGGGCGTCTACTTTTCGAGGTCTCTAACCTAGCTAGATTTTTCCCCCTTTAGTATCTCTTTTTTAACTTAATAGCTTTTATTATTTTTCTCTTTATTATCTATTCTATAAGCTTTTGCTATAATTATTAATTTTCCCTATTCTTCTTTTTCTAGTTTATCTCTTTTACTATCGTTTCACTAATTATTCTCCGTTATATCTTATATTATATATCTAGGTATAATTCTTACTAAATACCTATATAATCCCGAAATCCTCTCTAATAACCTTACTAGTAATACTAATAGTAGCTATCCCTATCTTAGCTATCTCTATAAGATATATTAAGATATTATTAACCTTCGCTATATATATAGCGAATATATATAGAAGTATATCTATTATAACTTCAATAAGAAGAAATATGCTATTATAAGTTTCTGCTAGTTCGCTACTAGGTTGCTATATGCTAATGCCTAGTAAGTTCCCTAGGATCTTTAGGGCATAGCCTAGATAACCTAGAATATATTCTACTAGATCTAAATTTAGAAATAGGAGGGTATCTTAACCCCTCTTTATTATTATTATATTCTCGCTTCCCTTGCTAACTATTTAGTAATATAGAAATATATTACTAAGCTTATCTTCGATCTTACTACTAGTAATAGTAGCTATAATATAGAATAGCTCTAACTCTAGGAGCTCGCTTCTATCTATAAGCACCTCGCCCTCGATATCTTAGTTTATATAGGCTATTACTCGCTGCTCCCTCGCTAATTATATCCTACTAATAACTAGTTCTAGGTTAGTACCCTTTATAATAGTATTAATATCCTTTAGCGCTTAAACGCTGCTTAGCTATTATATATTTATAATAATAATCCTGCTATATACCTCTATAATAAGGTTAATTATCTAGTTAATAACCCTTTAATAAAACTAGTCCCTAAGCACTCTTATAAGCATAATATTAACTCCTTTCCTAAGTTTAGTAAGTTACTTTAAGACGACTTCCTTAAATATACTTCTAATAATAGTCCCTCCTGCTTTATTACTATTACTAGTACTCGCCCTATCTCTTGCACCTTATACCTCTATACTCCTACTAAATATAGCTAAGAGGATAGTAATAATTTAGTAAAAAAGGCTAGAAGGGCTAAGAAGACTAAGGTTATTATTACTATCTCTAATAATAGCTCTAGTAACGAGTCGGGTAGCGTGGTAGGTAGTAGCTCTAGTAGAGAGTTAGGTAGTAACCCGGGTAGTGAGTCTAGTAGTAAATTAGCGGGTAGTTAGTCTGCAGGTAATAATAATAGGGATGCTAGTAATGTTAGTAATACTAGCTTAGCGACTAGTTGCTATAGTACCGTTCGTGGTTATAGTGGTCGGGGCTGCGCCCATAGTCGTGGTTAGAAGTAAATAACTAGTTAGATAGTTAGCCCTCTCCCTTTTCCTTGTAGGATAATACCCCTCTTTTTGCCGTAGTATTAGTAATAGATCGCTACTTAATATAATTAATATTCTACTTCTCAATTTAGCTTCTATTCTATAGTCTCGTGATTTATAATTAGCAACTTATTACTATAACCTTATAACTAGTTATCCTACTTCTTATAAAACCTCCTATGCTATCTATCGAACTTATAAATAGCCTCTTGCGCATTCGCTAAGTTCTCTATAGGCTCCTATGTATTATATTCTATAGGCTATCCTACTTATTTAACTAGATATTGTATATTATTGCTAATACCTTGCTATATAATAATCTCTTCTACCTCCTATTCCTCTAGCTTATCCTCAAGCTCTAGGTATATAGGCAAACCTTTGCTACCTACTTAGTAGTTATCCTATAGTTCTAATAAGGTAATAGAGAATACGTTATATATCTATTAGTATTATAGTAGTAGATAGACCCTATATACTTATATACTAACTAGTTCTATAATAGCTACCTATATAAATCTAGGTATTAGTTTCTTATTCTTAAACTAGAAGTTCTTTATTAATAGCCTAACGACCTATTTCTAATAGTAGGTCTAGTCTTTATACCTCGTATTATAATACTTAGCTTATACCTTAGTAGCCTTCTGCTACTATTCCTAGGCCCTCTCGCAGAGTCTCGAAATATATTTAATTCGCTCCCTTATACCCTATACTATAACCCTATTTATAGGAGCTATATATTCTATATAACGCAGGTAGTAACTATATAGGGCTTCTATTACCTAGTAGCTAGTAGTGCTATAGTGTCATAGTCTTCCTACTAGCCTAGGGCTTTAGCAGGGGTCGCTAAGACTGCGAGTAAAATAAGGAAAAGAGCAATATAAGCGTGAATAATAATAAATAGTGCAACAGGCAATTATAGGTATATCGTAATATATTCTATAATAGCTAAGCCTTCTAAGCTATCTGCTAGAAGTCTCCTACTTAAAGGATAGGTATTAAGCCTAACCGTAGTTATATAAAATACTATATAATAGCTAACTATATTACTAAAAGGCATATAATATATACCCCCTTTTTAAAAAGCAAT